>PVIR01028131.1:0-22238 GCA_004026965.1 Petromus typicus
TTTTTTTTAAACCAGTTTTGGTAACTTAGATTTTTTTCTTGGACTATATGCACTAATATAAAGTTTTCTGGTGTGTTGATTTATGTTCAGTGGTCATTTATGTTCAGTGTCTCTTGTTATGCATTTGATTTTTTATGTATTTCATGCTACAACTTTCTCTTTAAGAATGGTTTGATCCCAGTTCCTCAAATTTTCATCATAATGTACTTCTATGTGTTCCTTAATACTCTTTTATTTATATTTAATCCAAAGATTACTTATTTCTAAAAATATGAGTTTTTAAAATCTATTAATTTATTATTTACTGCATGAGGCCAGAGATTATAAAGGCTATCTGATGCTGATCTTCTAGAATTTATTCCTTTGTGGCCTGAATGGTTTCTTTTTGATTCCTAATGTATTCCAGAGGATGCACATTCTTAATTTGGTAATAACTTAAAAGTTAATATTTTACTTCTTAAGTATTTGACATCTCTGCTTAGTTTTAGCTTGCTTGTTATTTCTGAGAGAATATTTAAAAACATTTAAAACTATATTTTAAAAATCTATTTCTCCTTGTAGTTCTGTTTTCTGATATGTTTCAGCCAGCATTATTAGGTGCTCATATGTTTATGTTATCTACTTTGTTCCATATAATATTGTCCCTAGATATAATTTCAAACATTAGAGGTTCTCCTTCAATTTTATTGGTTCATATTTTCCTGAATTATTTATTTAACACTTGTTTGGTGTTAAATCAGTGTTTTGTTTTTCATAGACAACACGTTGAATACTTGTTTTTATTTTCAAATCTTAAAGTCTCTCTTTTCAATGATTTGTGTTAAGGCTGTTTACTTTTATGAAATTGGTCACTATTCAGAGTTCTTGCTGTCATCTTTGTCCTTACTTTCCCTTTGTTGTAGGATTATTTGCTGAGTTTTTTCCCATGATAAAATGAATGGCTATTCTCTTATCAGATATAAACTCAGATTGGATTAGTAAATAAAGAATCCATGTTTGGCTATACAAAGTGTGATAAAATATACAAAAAATGTTTAAATTAAAATTGGTTACAGAAAAAAGACACATTGTCATTGATTGTCCTAATAATATCCTCCTTTGAATGTAATTATCTCATTATTTTTACCTCTTTCTGTAATAGTTCTGAAAGTTCTTTTTTGTAGGCATCATTCTGAGGTATGATAAAAATTACAGTGCGTGCAACCACTCACTGCTGCCCAACAGCAAGGCAGACTTGTAAGAACATAACAATGTGTCCTTATCCACTTTATTCACCAGGTTTGGCATTGTGCCACTTTGGGCTCTTCTCCGAAGTCAACATGACCAGGAAAAAATAAATGTTTTCTTTTAATTTAAATTTTATTGGTACATTATGAATACATATCATTATTGCATTCAACATTGAGAGTTTGCACTAGAATATGACATGACTTGATTCTCATCCCCCCCCCGCCCTGAAACCCCCCACCACCTATGTATATAATCTTTGTTGACTAGGGATAGCCAGGCAACCACAACAGCGCAACTAAAGGCACTCATGAAAGAGGACTTCCAGAATTGTTTCAAAAGTGGCAAGCATGATGTTTGTGTTTGAAGTGAGGGGAAATATTTAAGGAGGGTTAATGGCAATGTCTCCTTAGCTGTTCTAAATTTTTTTTAAATTTAAACTTTCATATAGGTTTTTTTTTGAGACAAAGTCTTACTTTGTAGTTCAGGCTGGCCCCAAACTCACTGTGTAGCCCAGGCCAGCCTTGAACTCACAGAAATCTTCCTGCTTGATTACAGATGTGCTGGGATGACAGATGTGAGCCACCATGCCTAGCATTGTGGTATGTGGTTACTGGGGATCAAACTTGAGACCTTGTGCTTGCCAGGCAAATGCTGGAACTGCTGAGCTAAATCCCTGGTCTCTCTCATATAGTTTTTAATCACACCTTATATGTTTTATTGGCAACATACCTAAAGCAAAGTTGCAAAGAAAGTATCAAAAATTGATAAACATTAAAATAATGTCAGCAAAATATAAATGAAGGTAAAACATTGGTTATTAAAGATATAACATACAAGTAGAAGGAATCATTCACAAAACATTATCTGTAAAGAATATTAAGTACCTAATATTAGTTTGATGTATAGAAATTAGAACTAATAGGAATAGAGATAGGGCTGGGAATTTAGTTCAGTGGTTCTGTTGCCTGCAAGGACCCAGGTTCGATCCCTGTTAACCACTTACAAACAACAGTGCCGGGCATGGAGACTCACATCCATAGCAGTCAGAACCACATACCACAGTGCTGGGTGTGGCGGCTCATGCCTATAATCCCAGCAGTGGGAGGCAGAGGCAGGACGATTGCTGTGAGTACAAGGCTGAGCTCAGGGTCAGCCTGAACTACAAAAGTGAGACCTTGTCTAAAAAAAAAAAATAAATAAATAAAGAATAGAGATTAAAGTGTACAAGTATAGTGAGAAATTTTTACACTTTTATTAGAAGTCAAAATCATCAAGTGAAAATTTATAGAACCCTTAAATAATACAGTTAGAATGTATTGATAGATTAATAATCTGTTTCTGTTTTCAACAAGGAATACACACTCAGTAGCATAAGCAAGATTAATAAAAATTAACCATACATGTATTAGGTTACAAAGGATATGTGAATAAAATGCAAAAATAGGTGTAAAACATAGCACAGTAGCAAGTATATGCAAAATAGAAATCAATAATAAAGGATAGACAAAACAAAATTAACCATGTATCTGGATATATTAAACCATGTATCTGGATATATTAAAATCACACATATAGAAAACAACACTGTTAGGTGACTAACAATAAATACATTTATTAGCTATAAAGAAAAGTGTAAGACACCTAATAAGTTTCCAATAAAAAAATGGCAAAAACAAAGAAATGGAATGAGAATGGATAAAAATTACATATTTCTTCCACAAACCCATAAACCGTATTTTAATCGTATGGTGACACTAATAGAGAAAAACCACAAAAACACTTTGAAGAATATTTTTAAAAAGTAGTGAACAACTATAGATAAAATAATAATTTAAAACAGAATATTATTATTAGCTATACTTCAATGAAGTTAGAATAAAAATAGAATATTATGAAAAGTAAATACCAATAAAATTGGAAACAACATAAAATGGATAATTCCTAGGGAATTATAACCACTTAGGACTCTATTTCTGATTATATCCATTGTAATCATGAAAGACTACTTCCGTCTCCAAAGGAAGGAGATGCACTGGTTCTAGGGACTAGTTCTGCCAACATTTCAAGAAATACATACTTTCTGTGAACTATTCGAAGAGCACAGGGAATGAAACGTTTCCAAACCCACTTAATCATATTAGGATAGCCTCGGTGTAAACATATACTGAAAGCCCAAGAAAATAAAATGAAGGATCAACTTCACTAATAAATACAGAATGGCAAGTGTACTAGTACATGTTAGCATATCAATTCCACCAGTATGGCAAATAAAAATTTTATGTCAAAAATAAAGTTTACCAATAGATTACAGGATCAGTTCGACTTTTGAAAAACAATGTAATTTATAATATAAATAGAAAACATTCCTATAATCATCATGTAAAATTTAGAATTTATTTATGATAAAATTTTCTGGCACTAGAAATAGGAGGGAACGTCCTTAAGCTTATAATGATTATGTAAAAGAAAAGCCTATCAAATATGATAATTCAGAGGAAATATGCCCATGAAGTTGGGAATAAAAGAAGAATACTCACTGTCACTGCTAATTGTAGAGGAAAAAGTAGCTGTTTAGCAGTTTCCTGGGACAACCAGTTAAGCAGAACTTCTGCAGAGCTCCTTATGCAGAACTCCTGAGTTTCTTTATCATCGGTTCACAGGATGTTTCCCGGACATCTTGTTAAGTTTTGTGTTACTGAATCTTGCAAACAAGATCCGCAAACAGTGGGATAGGAATCAGGAAGAACTGCAAGGCCTGTCCCAGGAAATGCCCCTGCCCACCTCTTCTGTTTTTACCCCCTATGCATTGCTATTTTGTGTTGGCTCCATAGTAAAAGAGCTATTGGAAGGCCGTGTGGTGGTTCAGTCCTCGAGGCTGTTCTCCCTGCTGGAACTCATCCCTGAGTGCCTTGTTTCCTTCTGCCACCTGGACATACATCGGACTCACACCGACAGCTGATCTCTGCAGAGTCTTAACTAAGAAGAAAGGAGGTGTCAATTCTACTTCTGGGTAGAAGTACAAAAGAAAGCAAAGTTTTGAACAGATACTTGTACAAATGTTCATATCCAAATGACTCATGATAGCTAAAGGGTGGACATAACCCAAATGTTCATTTTGTTAATGGATAAACAAAATGTGCTATATGCATGTAGCAGAAAATGATCTCTCTTAAAAAGGAATGACATTCTGAAATGTGCTACAGCATAGACAAACCTTGAAGATATGCTAACTGAAATGACCCAGACACAAAATGGCAGATATTGTAGTTTCATTGAAAAACAACAGAAACAAAGCTTTAAAAAAGCATAATTAAGGGATGGGGCTTTAGCTCATTGCTTCTGGTGCCTGCCTCACAAGCACAAGGTCCCATGTAAAGTCCCCAGTACCGGAAAAAAAAAAAAAAAAGGCATGAGTATATTCAAAAACAAGAGAAGAAAGCAGAGGATGAAAATAAATTAATTTTCCTCTCAAGGATGTTACTTAACTTTTGACATCTAATTGACAGATGTAATATCCATTGAATATTTTGAATGAAATTCAAAAGAAATGTTACATTTTGAAATTTATTATAAATTAAACCACCAGCACCCTGTGTATCAATAACTTCATTTCTACCCTCACCCTTGTGAAAACTTTACAAGTATGAACAAGGAGATGAGAGCAAAATGTTCCTGTAGTAGTTTTTGTAATACTGAAGACTGGAAGAAACCTAAATTTGGCATTTCTGTGTCATAGAATTCTATATAGCAGTAAAAAGAATGAATTAGGTTTATGTAAGTCAAATTCTGTAAGCATTATTAATTGAAAAAAGTTTAATAAAGAACAATAAATACAGCAAAACATTATTTATATAGAAATGTAATACAATGTTAAGTGCAGAGTCCACCAAAATATGTGTGTAAGTCTCATGTAAAAAACATATAAATATTTTAATAGTAAATTTATGGAGATATCATGAGAATAACACAATTGGTCTCTACAATTATAGGAAGACCTCAAAGTGGTGGCCATGAGCTTGCAGACATGTATTAATACATGAGCTGCTGTTAAGGGGACCTTGGTCACTGAAACTCTGCCCTTGCATTTTCAGTTCTCTGAGGGCCGGCAGTGTAGCGAGTTTTCTGCAATATACGCTGTCCTCGAGGGTCTCCTATTCAACAGTACATCATCTGTTGAAAACATAATATTTTTCTTTTCCTGAAGTGTGTAATCATTTTTTGTTGACTCTTTATTTCTCTGTACATCTGTGTCTGTCTGCAAAAATATCTTCAGGGTATCTGCAAAAAATCAAGCTCAACTTGTGATGATGCCTTTGGAGAGGAGAGAAGAGACTGAATTTTGGATGAAGAGTAGAGGAGGCTGTAGCTTAATCTATAAGCACTATAATTTTAGAAGGAGGAGGCATTCCTGTATTATATCCAAAACTAATATTCAAAATGGTTATTATTTTGTGCTGTTTTTTGTTGAAATAATTCATTTTATGAATAATGATGGATACAGTAATGTTTGTGCATATGATTAATAGAAGTGAAGCTAAATTTGATGCAAATTTTATTTACTTACAGCAGAAAGAAGGTTTATTTTATGAGCAGGCTCACTTGTTTATATAACATGCATGTAATGAAAAAGAAGGGAAAAAACCCATTGGTACTTCTTGAAAAGATGGATTCTTCTGTTGATATTTCCTTTAATTTTGGTTATTCTTACATTAATCCATTTCTCTTTGGCTCCCAAAAGAGAATAACTAATTCCTAGAGCTAGTCTGATTAAATAGAAATATAAATCCCTTCAGTACTGTCCAGCATAGTAAACAAAATGCATATTGTTTTGCTTTTTAATAGATGTAATTAAATTTGTTGGTGTTACAGCAACAGCTTTGAATCTTAATCCAGCAATGAAATCTGTGATTTTTTTTTTTTTGGAGCCTTAGAGAATGCGCTCAATTTTGGAATATGACTGAAAGCTGGAGAAGTATGTTAAGTTCTGAGAAAACCAGCTAAACCAATGAAATGAGTTTTGGTTCTGTCCAGAAACTGGAAAATGAAAAGCAGTCAGTGTTCTCCCAGAAACTGGCCTTCTTTTCTTCACATTTCTTCCTTGCTTCTTACTTGGAGGATCCTAGCCCAGAAAGCTTATTAAAACTCTAACAAAGAATAGTTACACCTTTTAAAGTGCTTACAAAAGGTTTATATGACTGAATCTCAAAACATGTTTTTGTGGTACATATGAAGTCAAAGCTACCTACCTTCATCAGAATGCTAACATGTTATTTGCCTTTTTTCATGCTCATTATCTCCCAGGTGTATAGAATAATTTTCCAGATGCATGACCTCATAACACATGGAATGCAGAAGTAGAGGCTAGGACCCAATTATCTAGAGACAGGTATCAATTAGATTTGCAGAAACAGTTCCAGTCTTCTCACTAATTTTTTGACTTATAAAAAGTTATTTTTCATAAAACATATTAATGTGGAATGGATTTAATATTGTTAAATGAATAAACATAAAATTCATTTTTAATTCCTAATATGAAAATATTGCTAAGTATAATTCATACAAATGAAAGGATCCTCAGTCATCATTTTCAAGAGCAAAAGGAGACTTGAGACAGAGAATTTTTGTAATCATTTCTCTGTGGAAATGTGGACTAAATGGATTTCAAAATATAGAGGTATCTATGGCTTACCTTCTTTTTTAGTATTTTAAAAATATTTGATTAGATTATGTTAATATTACATGATGGTGTTTATTTTTGAAAGTTTTACATGCTTTTAATATGTCTCAATCAATTTCAGTCTCATTATCTCTCTTTTCTTTTCCTATCTGCCTACTTGTTCCCGCTTCTGTCTCTAGTGGTCTACCTCCTGATTTCCTGTCCCGTTTGGTTCCTCAAACCAGAGAAAACATGAGATATTTAGCTTTCTGAGTCTAGCTAATTTAACTTAACATGATGGTTTCATTTACTTTTCTGCACATGACATGATTTCATTCTTATGGCTGAGTGATGTTTCATTGTGTATATAACATCACATTTTCTTTATTCATCTGTTGATGGGCATGTAGGCTGTTTCCACAGCTTAGTTAGTGTGGATTGTGGTGCCATAAATGAGGGTATGAATGTATCATGATAGCGTGCAGACCTTAACTCTTTCGCAAATAAACCCAAGAGTGATATAGCTAGATCACATGGTATTTCTATGTTTAGTCGCATGAAGAATCTCTGTACTGATTTCAGAATGGTTACACTAGTTTACATTACCACCAATGACATAGGAGTGTCCTTTTCCCCTGAATTCTTGCTAGCATTCATCATTTTTAATGTTCTTGATGACAGTTAATCTGACTGGAGTGAGATGGAATTTCAGTGTAGTTCTGGTCTTCATTTCTCTGATGCCTGATACTGCTGAACATTTTTAATATGCTTTTAAGCCATTTGAACTTTTTCTGAAAAGTATCTGTCCAGTTCATTTGCATACTTTTTTACTCAACTCACTCTTTTATGGGTGTTGTTTTAAAAGTTCTTTATATATTGTAGGTATTAATTCTCTATCAGAAGAGTAATTAGCAAAGATTTTCTTCCACTCAATGGATTGTCTTTTCACTCTGTTAATTTTTTTCTTTGTTAAGTAGAAGCTTTTTAATTTGTTATAGTTTTATTTGTTGATTCTTGATATTATTTCCTGTGCTTTGGTGTCCTGTTCTGGAAGATTTTGCTTATGCCTATGGCTTCAGGTATTTCCCCTGTGTTATCTTCTGGCAGTTTCAACCTACGTGGTTTGATATGTAGGTTTTGATGTATTGGTTGGATTTTTAGTGCTGGCTGGGAGATATGGATTTAGTTTCAGTTTTCTCTATGTGGCTCTCTAGTATTCCCACCACCATTTATTAAGAGGTGCTGTCTTTACTCCAGCATATGTTTTTGACTCCTTTGTCAAACATCAGGTGGCCGTACATTCTTGGATTTGTTCTGTGTCTTCTATTCCATTTGTCTACATTTCTGTTTTTGTGCCAGTAACATGTTTTGTTACAATAATACAGCAGAGCTTGAATTCTGATCTAGTGATGAAGCTAACATTTCTCTTTTTACTCAGGGTTGCTTTGGCTATTCTGAGTCTTTTTCTTTTTTTTAACATCAAATGAAATTTAGAACTCTTTTAGCAACTCTCTGGAGAAATTGTTGGTACTGAATTGGGATTCCATTAAATTAGGTTTGACTACTTTTAGAAAAATACCTTAAGCTTTATTTAAGTCTGTGTTCTAAGAATTGGCCTCCACATGCTCCTTGATCTGATATCTGTTTTCCTGAGCAAACTTGCATTCCCAGTTCTCCAAAGTGAACGCTGTTACTGTGTAACATCTAGATGGACCTATTTAGGTGGGTGGTGTTCTTTTGCTCCAAACTTGCTCTGACCATAATTTATATTTGTGTGAGTATAAACATGTGAATTGTTCTTCATTTTATTTTTAATGAATTAATTTAAAATAATGTATATTTCTTAGTTACAAAATAATCAATACAAAGACTATTTAAAGATAGGAGCAGTAAATCACTATCAAATTCATTACATAGAAAAAAAATCAGTGTTGACTTTGGGGAAACATTATTCCAAGTTTCTTCGTATGTGCACAGCTGGATGAGAGTTCTAGAAACAGAATTCTTTCAATACAATGGAACAATGCCATTTTTCAGTTTTACTATGAAAGTTCAACAGTGTCAAATAGTGTCTGAAATTTTATTCATATTTGACTTGCTATAAAGATTAATGAAATGAAAATAAAGTGTTGTACTAACAATGTCTATATAATTTTTTAAGAGTAAGAGGACAATAAAAAAGAGAGAATAATGTTGAGAAGATAATAAATATAGCTTTAAAGTGTTCCAATTTTACAGTATGCTAATTGAGTCTCTGTTGTAAGCAGTGAATAGATCAGTAGACTTATACTTTCTCTCCATTCCTTTGTCTCTTCTTATTTTTGATGGATATTATCTTCCTTTTGCTATGAATTTTATTTTGTTTGTGTGAGACAGGATCTCTCTATGTAGTCAAGCTGGCCTCAGCTACCTAGATTGCTCAGGCTGTCCTTGAACTCTTGACCCACCTGCCTCAGCACCCAAGTGCAGAGATTACAAGTGTGTGCCTCTATGCCTTGCAGTGATGAGTTTTTAATAAGTATTTCTTTCATTTGTACCTTAAAAATGTTCTTGATCTCTTGACTAGCATTCTTTATTTTGACAGATGTCTGTGTTGCCTATACTTTAAAAGTTTTTCATAGGTTCTGCTTCTGGTAAATTATTGGTAGTCTTAAAATAAATTCTAGTTATATTTAAAAGCAACACCAGCAATTCATACTGCTTTGCCTTTTTAAAGGTGTTTCAGGAAATTACATTCTAAGAATTAGTATTGGAAATCATTTTAGATATAGGAAAACATGCACACATTTTAGATACATGCATCTGCTTATATTTTAAATACATGATAAAAGATTTTTAGCATTTAATATATCACATTGATACTCTTTTTGCATTGTCATCTGAGACATTTTCCTCCAGTTTGTAAAAAAATGAAATATTGGGGCCGGGGATTTAGCTCAGTGGTTCCGGCACCGGTCTTGCAAGCGCAAGGACCGGATTCGATCCCCGGTAACCATATACTATACTAGATGTGGAGACTCATGCCCAGCAGCAATCAGGACCACATACCACAGTGCTGGGCGTGGTGGCTCATGCCTGTAATCCCAGCACTCTGGAGGCAGAGGCAGGAGGATTGCTGTGATGTGAGTTTGAGGCTGAGCTCAGGGCCAGCCTGAACTACAAAGTGAGACCCTGTCAAAAAAAAAAAAAAAAAAAAAAAAAAAAAAAAAAAAAAAAAAAAAAAAAAAAAAAGAAATATTGATTATCACTGAATTTTTAAGCCTATCTAAACATAAATTTAAATATCTCAAAAGAAGTTCAATAACTTATCTTGATAGAGGAAGTTTATAATGGAGATGAGAATTGAAAAATTCCCAAACAAATAGATAGATAAAATTAGCCTTAACTTAGCTTAAAATGCAAACATAAGTAAAACCTACTTTGAGTCAGAACTACAAACAAGGAAATTTCACATGAATCCTTTCTGGTAACTGCTTATATTAGATAGGAATAAAATTAACCTCAGCTAACATACAATTATCTGATTAAGGACTCCCAATAAGGGATCACCAGGAAGGCAGATGTGTACTGACAGACCAAGTTTCTTTCTCTTCTCTAGGTTCCCAGTGACTACTTGCCTCTGACATTTTGTCGCTGGACCCCAGGCCTCTTTCATTTTGGTGTCCCCATTTTGCAGATGTGTTCTTGCTCAGATAAACTTTTCAAAATTTATTATGCCTCTAATTTTTTCCTCAGGAAAGAAATATATACAACATAGAGAAACACCTTGACCAATCATTAAAGGAGACATTCACAATGCTGGTATTTTAAAGAATCCTTTTGTCTGTTTGGGCAGAATTTTATAGTCTTGGGAAATTCTCTGTGTGTAGATTTAGAATGAGTAACAGGCGTATTTTTCTTCTGTTCATTTGGAAGAGGCCTACTGTAAGTGCAGTATTTTTAGAAACATTTTAATAAGAAATATGTATATGTTGGATATTTGGAAAAGTGGTCCATTGACTAAGTGAATGAAGCCAGCTTACATGTATGGGAAACATTCACCTGTGATGGGAACTCACTGAACTGGGTAGCAAACGCCTAATCCAGAGTGAAACCACAGTTACTGTATGGCTGACTGCTCAGGATATTCACCCCAGGTTGCTGGAGTGTGTGTGTGTGTGTATGTGTGGTATTCTTGATTTTTAAACTTGCTAAATAATTTGTACTTTAAACCATGTGAACCAACAGCATGCTAGCCAAATCAAACATTTGTGGAGGCTGGTTATGACCTGCTAGTTACTTTTGAACTTTTATGTTTTACTGTATAATTACAGGTTTGGCTTGAATTTAATATCACCTAAAGTTTACACACTCATTAAAATCTCACTTTTGTTTTTGCTGCAGATTTGCTCTGTTTTCATGGTAGCTCAACCAGAAAACTAGCAGGTCATCTTAGATACCTTTCTTTCATTCAGTCACAATAAATCACACAACCACGAATCTTTTCATAAATATATACTGTATCTAGCCCATCTTCTCTATTCCATGTAATCTTTTTCATTTTTACCCAGATTACTGTAGTAGTGTCCAAATTGGTCGCTGTACTTCTAGTTTTGTTCCTTGGCCAAAGAGTTTTTCAAAATGGAAATCTGACCATGTGACTTCATACAAGCCCTTTATGTCTCCTCATTGCTTATAGAAAGTAAAGTTCTCTGGAAGCCTTACTCAACAGTTCATTGTGGTCTGACTCCGGTCTGTTGTTCTGGCACCATTTCTTGCTATACCATACATACTCTTGTGGTATAGCTGTGCTGGATTACTTTCAGGTCCCCGAGTTCACCCTCCTTGGACTTCCTTAGTTTAAGTGTTGTTGATAAACACATTTTAAAAATGCCTCAAGTAATTTCTCTAAACCTGGCTAACTCCTGGCCATTTCTGCAGACTCACTGACTTTTCCTTTTTTCTTGAGATTTACTTAATCTTGTTTCTTCACTTTGAATCAAGTTGAACACTTTACAACAAATGCAATGCCTTTATCAGACAATATATTTTACAGCACTTGCCACAGTTCATATCTGTTGTTCTCTTATTTGGGTCTTCTGATGAACAAGTTAATTCTCAAAGGATAGGGGCAATGTCTTTTTCATATTTGTAACTTCATTGTCACATATTGTGTCTGTTAATTGAGTTGTTATTAACTGTGCTCTAGTGAATAGATGAGTGAATGAGTGATATAATGTTGCATCAAAAACACCTACGTTATCTAGATTATCTGGGTTCCATCAACAAGCTAATCAGAGGGATTGCTGATCAGCCTGGCCCACATTCCTGGGTTTCCTGTCAAAGGACAGTTGTGGAAATAAGAGTGTTTTGTCACACATAGGTGGAGCTCAGCCATGCTTCCAGGCTTGCCTACCCGAGCCTGGCAAAACTTGTCAGAAAAGTGTTAGGAAGAGTGAGGCAAGCATTTGGAAGAAAAAAGATAGTAGGAATGAAGTAGTGATACTGGAAAGCAAAGGCTATTAGGTTTTCCCTAGTCCTTAGAAACTGCAATTGGGAGTTTACATGGTGAATTTCGGGAAGCGAGATTACTTTCATCCAGTCCCTGAAACTGCACCAGTGGAAACAGCTGCGGGCTCTAGTACGTTCTCAAACAGTATGTGCAGTAAATTAGTTCACATGAGAGGTGACTTTTTTGTTTATTGGTTTTTAAGACATTTAGTCATCCCAGGAACTCAACAAACAGTATTGGAGCTGACACAGTCTCATTGTGAGAACTTGAGGAAGAAAAATGGGAATATGGATCATTAAGACCAGAAAGAAGGAATCATATTCTGAATGAGATACAGAGATGATTTGAACATTAAAAAAGTTAAGAACATACTTAAAATTCTTTCTCTCTGTCTATCTATCTACCCATCCATCTGCCTCTTGATTATAAAAGACAAACATGCACTGATTTTGTTTTTGGAGGAAATACAGGAAAGGTAAACCAGCATTTGGTGGTATACTTTCTGGGTGTTAGAGTTCATGTTGACTAGCTGATAAGGTAGTGGGTTTTCGAGTGAGTTGGGTGTGACTTTAAATCACCACATTGCTAGTTATCAGCTGTGTGCGTTGAATAAACTTCTTTGCTGCTCTGACAATCAATTTTTCCTATGAAATATGGATAATTTTTGTTAGGCAGGTTGCTTTACAGAAAGTGACTGAAACATAGTGAGTAGGCAATCAGTAAATTTTAATTTTGTTCCTTTAATCCGTAGTAGAATAAGTAATGCTGATTTTGAATATTTTGTGTGAAGTGCAGCTATAGAAAGCTACTTTCAGTAGATGGGAGATTTTCTGATTTTTCATCTTTAGAAAAATCTTGAAGTAATGACTTTAAATTGGGGATAATTTGCCTACACTTGTATGTAAATTCTTGAATTCCGTAGACCTCTTTCTTCTGGCAATGCAGGCCATCCAGTTAATATATCTCTAAGTTTTTCTACATTTCTTCCTTCATAATATCCTCTTTATGGGAAATTTCCTCTCCTCTCCTTCCTGTCTATGTTCTAGTTAAGGACTGATAATCAGCCAGTCCTTAAAGCTATAATCCTAGAGAAAGTTGGTAAAGCTAGAAATACAACTAAATGAAACCGTTTTAGGTTTTCTGTTTTCTCTTGTTAACCCACAGCTTTCATATTCATCTTTGATTGAGTAAGTGTTCAACATAGGTTACACTCAGCATCTGGTAGTATTTCGAAGGTCTGCATTAGTTATCACAAGCTCTGGGGACACAGGACTATGTCTTACACTGTAACACAGCAGCCAGTATATCCAATATGTCAAGTGCAAACTGACTTTAAATTTCTCTCATCTTAAGATTAGTGTTGTCTAGAAAGTTTGAAGAGGTTTATCTTTTGTTCCTTCTAGCTTGGCCACTCAGAGTCCCTCCTTAGCATCATATGCATTTCCCTGATAGTCCCAGCAGTACTGGAAACAATATTTCAACATCACTTGGGTGTTCCTTACTACAGAAATGTTTTATCTATAGAAAGATGACATACAGGTATGTACAAGAAAAATCCCCCACTGTACATACTTATGAGTCTTCTCTCAAGCTTAGTGATATAAGAAACTGAATTGTTCATAAGGATTCCACACGGGGGCACTCTAGTTTCTAACTGTTTCTTGTAGATCAAGCCTGGTGTGATGCTTTTTCTTTCATTTAAGGATATGTGTAACTCCGTTTTAAGTTATTTTTAAGATACTTTTGCCATAATTTTTAGAAATATTGCTCAAAACTTGATTGAAGTAAATTATTGAAAGCCTTAGGAAACTATGATACATGAAAACATTAAAAAATTCAGCTTCACTGGTAGATTTTAGGTATATATAATGGTCACATTATAAGGAATTTGTACCTGTACATAATATATCTTTATCTTCTTTTTTCCCCTAATCTTCTCCTTTCCCTTCAGTCCCTCGCCCCTTTATTTATAAATGCTTTGTCTCCATTTTCATTCTATTCTCTTTTTTCTTTTCCTTCTTCCCTACCCACTTTCTCTCACTCCCCTTCCCATTTGAAAAAATTTCTTCCTATTTCACAATATCTATTATACATTTTGGTCCTTATTTACTGTTTGGCTTCTCACACCAGGGAAATAATGCAAACTTAAACATGCACGTCTGATTTGCTTCACTTAAAAGTATGGCTGAAGATGCATCCATTTATCTAAAAATGTCTCAGATTTGTCCTTGATGGCAGAATAGTACTCTATTTTTTTTAAAACCATGTCTTTATCTAGTTATGGGTTGATAGTCATTTGGGCTGTTTCCAAGATGTAACTATTACAAACTGTGCTGCCATAAACATGGGTGTGCATATGTTGCTCTGGTGTGATGCTTCTAATGCTTTGGAATAGATGCCAACACAAGGAATATTTGGGTCAAATGGCACCCTTGGTTCTAGCTTTTTGAGAAATCTCCACACTGATTTCCATAGTGATTGTACCAGTCTACACTCCCACCAAGAATGGAGAGGGCTTCCCTTTGCTTCACAGCCTGGACAGCATCAGTTGTTGGTTGGTAATTATTTCTTGATAATAGCTATTCTTCCTGGTGTGAGATTGCATCTCTCTGTTGTTTTAATTTTCATCTCTTGAATGACTAGTGATATTAAATATTTTTTCATATATTTACCTTCTATTTGTACTTCTTCATCTGAGAAGTGCCTATACATCCCAGATGCCCACTTTTGGATTAGAACTTTAAATTTGGGGATCTGATTTTTTTGAGTTCTGCATATATTGCAAATATTAGTTTTTTGTCTGAGGAGCAGTTGCTAAAATTTTTTTTTGCTCTGTGGGTTGTTTTTTCACTCTGTTGGTGATTTCTTTTGCTATGCAAAAGCTTTTTAATAAGTTAAAATCCTACATGTCAATTATTTGTGATATTTCCTGTGCAGTTATGGTTTTGTTTATTAAGTCTTTGCCCATATATATATATATATATATATATATATATATATATATATTCTATTACCCAGCAGATTTAGTGTTTTTTAAAAAAATATTTAGATCTTTGATTCATTTTTATTTTACTCAATGGTGAAAGACTTGCCAAAAGACAACTGTGTTAGTCTTCAGCAAGTGGAAAGCTTATTTTTCCAGCATCACTTATTAAAGAGGAGGTGTTTAGCACCTTCAATAAAGGTAAGGTATCTGAGTGTGTTTAGAATTGTTTTTGCATCTTTTAATCTGTTTCTTTGATCCTCGGGTTTTTGTTTGTTTGCTTGTTTATGTTTTTGTCAGTACTATACTGCTTTTTTTACAATAGCTCAGTAGTACAGTTTCAGGGCAGGGATTGTGATGCCCCCTGCTGTGCCTTTGTTGCCCAGAATTACTTTTGCTATTCCAGATCTCTTCTGGTTCCAAATGAAAATTAGGACTGTTTTCTCTATTTCTGTGATATATGCTGTTGGTATTTTGATTGGGATTGCATTAAATCTGTATACCAATTTTGAAAGTACAGCCATTTTTACTATATTGGTTCTTCCTATCCAAGAACAAGGGGTCTCTTTCCATTTTCTGGTATCTTCTTTGATTTTCTTTTTTCACAGTACTATAGTTTCCAATGTAAAGTTCTTTTACTTCTTTCATTATATCGAAATATCAGAACTGCACCAAAATTTTGAAAAAACGGACCAAGTAGATACCTACAGAATATTCTGCCCCATGATATGCCATAGGTTCCAGTATATTTTAATGATATTATTGTTTAATTGTAGAAACTGTCTAATTTAAAAAAAATTTCATCTCTGACCCACTGGTTGTTCAGAAGAGTGTTATTTAATTTCCATGTGTTTATAAAGTTTTTGTAATTTCTTCTGCTATTAATTTCCAATTTCTTTGCACTATGATCTGATGATATATGTAGGAAAATTTCAGTTCATTTGCATTTATTTATGCATGTTCTGTGGCTTAGTATGTGGACTGTTTTGGAGGATGTCTTGTGTGCAATTGAGAAGAATGTGAATTCTAATGCAGGGTGGAACACTGTAGACATCAACTAAATCTATTTGTTCAAATGTTTGATTCAGTTTTGATATTTCTTTGATAATGTTTTTCTAGTTGTTCTATTTGTGCCAGTGAAGTATTGATGTTCTTCATTACCAGATTTATTAGCATAGTTGGAAACAAGATCAACACTCAAAAGTCAATAGCTTTCGTATATATTAACAACAGACTTATTGAGAGAAAAATTGGGGAATCAATTTCTTTCACAATAGCATACAAAAAAATGAAGTATCTAGGAATTAATCTAACAAAGGAGGTCAAAGACTTTCACTCTGAAAACGATAGTACTCTAAAAGAGAGATTAAATAGAATATCAGAAAGTGGAAAGACATCTCTTCCTGGGTAGAAAGAACCAATACTGTCAAAATGGCCATTCTCCCAAAACTACTACTTAGTTCAATACAATCCTGATCAAAATCCCAACAGCTTATTTCATAGAGCTACAGAAAATAATCCAAAAATTCATCTGGAACTAAAAGAGACCTAGAATGGCAAAAGAAATTTGAAGCAGCAAGGATACGTCAGAGGGGATCACAATATCCAGCTTTAAATTATACTACAAAGCCACTTTGATAAAATAGCATGGTATTGGAAAAGAAATAGACCTGAGGATCAGTGAAACAGACTAGAAGATTCAGAAACAACTCCAGATATATTAAGCCACCTCATCTTTTACAAAGTTGCCAAATACCCACAATGGAAGAAAGATAGTCTCTTTAACAAATGGTGCTGGAAAAACTGGGAGTCAGCCTGCCAAAGACTAAAGCTAGATTTTTCTCTTTCACTATGCACTAAACTAAAATCGAAGTGGATTAGAGACCTAAATATTAAAACAGAAACACTAAACGTGCTGCAAAACAGGTTAAGCAGAACTCTTGGAGACATTGGTATAGGGAAAGAATTTATGAACAAAACTTCTACAGCCTGGGAACTGGCAGAAGGAATAAACAACTGGGATCTCATCTTATTAGAAAGCTGCTCAGCAAGAGGAATCACCAGCAGAGTGAAAGGACAACCTGAACCTGCAAGTTGGGAAAAAAATTTTACCAGTTGCTCCTCAGACAAAGGATTACTATATAGAATATATAAATAACTTAAAAAAAATCAGGCCTCCAAATTTAAAGATCCAATTAAAAATGGGCATCTGAAATGCACAGATATTTTTTAGATGAAGAAATAAAAGCAGCAGAGGGATATATGAAAATAATGTTCAACATCACTCTGGTCATTCAAGAGATGCAGATGAAAACAACACTGAGATTCTATCTTACTCCACAAAGAATGGCTGCTATTATGAAATTAATCAACAACAAATGAGGGTGGGGCTGCGGGGAGAAAGGAACCCTTTTTCACTTTTGGTGAGACTTTAGACTGGTGCAACCACTCTGAAATCAGTGTGGAGATTTCTCAAAACATTAGGATTAGAAGTCCCATTTGACCTGCTATTTCCCTGCTAGGTATATATATGAAGGAATTAAAAATTCATATCACTGTGAGATATGAGTACCCAGGTTTATAGCAGTTTAATTTGTAATAGTTAAATCTTGGAAACCGTCCAAATGACAATCAACGGGAGACTGGATGGAAACAAAGCTTTTGTGTATAGAGAGTCAGGGAGTTGTAGAGTGGGCAGAGGAAAGGGAAAAAAAAAGAATCAAGATGGGTCATGTACAGGTGCAAATTTTAATGTTGAATGTGATCATTATGTTCAATTAAAAAACCTACCTCTGCTTAATTTGTCATTTATTGTCTTCTTGGTGATTTAAACTGTATGTATGTTCTCTTGGATCTCATTGAACTATAATCATTCTTTTTAATTATCCATTTTTGGTTTCGTTGGTTGCTAGAGTGTTATAATCTTTTGGAAGAGTCATATTATCTAGTTTTTCATATTGATTTTTTACATTGAGATTTTTGTATACAGTAGGTCAGATATCTCTATCACTTTTGTGGTGTAGCTTTTCTAGCAAGCAGGGTGTTAGTTTTTTATGTAGTCTTGACTTTATTTCCAAATAGGCAGTGTTGTTTAGTCTTCCTATAATTTCACTGGTTATGCTTAATGAACTTGAGCATAGTGTGTACTATGTCACAATTGAAAATCCTGTCTCTGGAGGCCACACAAGAGTGGAAACTTTCTAGTCATTCAGGAATGTGTGGGTAGATAGCAGAGTATGAGGGGTTCACATATGGCGTACTTTTCCAGTCAGAGTGGTGAGCCTTATCAAGTGATGGAGGTTTCCTCATTCAGTTCTGATGTTGGCTCTTGTAAGTTCTCTGGGACTGCCCACACCAGTCGTAGTAAGCGTACTGAGCACATGTCCTTTGACCAATGGTTGCGCTAGATCAGGCATTTTATGGTAAGAGATAGTGGCAAGAATCACACTACCCCTTTGGTAGTACTCTTGCCCAGTCTTGACAGCAGCATCTGGTCAGACAGTCAGTGGTAGGAACAGCACAGGTGTGGTGGCAGCAGGACTATGATGCTCCTCTCTGCTGCTGCTGTGGGAGCAACCTCCCATAAGCAGAAGCTTGGTCCCTTCTACCCTTTGTACATGGATGGAGATGGGAGATGCACAGGAATTTGATTTCCCAGACTCTTTCAGCTATTGTGCTTGCCATGGGACAAGAGGAAATTCAACGTGACCAGAGCCAAGCAAAATTTTTCTTGCATCTCCTATAGGAATGTGTATCCAAGGACAGGGTAACAGTCAGAGCGTTTCTCTCTTTGACCCAGGTATAGGACCAACAGTGAATGAGAGAGTGCAGGACATGGACAGAGCCTGGAAAAATTCTTCTTGGTGTCTCCTCAGCCACCTTGACCCGGGGACAAGTTGCTGGCTGGAGGCACTGCATTGCTCAAGGCTACTGTAGCAGCCCCATGTGGGCCAGGCTGGAGTGGAATGACATTATTTTTTCCTGGCCTGGTTAGTAGCAAGTGTCTAGGCATAAAACAAGAGAGGACAGTGTGAACTGCTTGGGCATCTGCCTTCAGTACCAGGACTAACATAACCTCTGACTGCATGTGATTAACCACATCCTTGGCTTTGGAGGGCAACTTTCTTGATCTGGTTCTTGAAGGTGGCCCTTTCCATTCCCCTACATATCACATTTATCCTCTACAAAGCAGTTTGTTGGGCCCGGTTTGATTCACTCAGCAGCTAGCTACCCACCAAGTTAGTGAAGTGAAATGTCCCTGGGGTCCCAGAGACAAGAACATGCAGGGTTTCTGACCCTGACAGTAGTTCAAATTCAGATAATTATTCCCGTTTCAAGATACTTCTGGGCTATAGCAACCCTTTTCCACAGCAAGGCTGCTGTGCAGACTTCAGGTTATTTGTCTAAGTAGGCTGCTAGTCTGTGAGTTATTGTGAAACTGCAATAGTTAGAATTGCCAGTATCCTCACTGATAGTCTCTCTTTTTCTCTCTTCTCTTTTACCTTTAGCCCTGCAAAATGTTTTCTCCTTTCTCATCTGTGGATTTTGTGTTGCAGATGCTTAGAACATTTTATTTCTTTCCCCATGCTGTTTCCCAGGTCTCTGAAGCTTACAAGGTCCCCTCATACTCTTGCTGATTTTGAGTGTTCTCTTATGGTCACTGACCTCAAAATGCAGCCATATACTTGTTGCTTTGGTTCTTCTTTGTATAGGAGGAGGTGAGTGCTGGGTGCCTGCACTCAGCTATATGGAGGTGTTAGGGATAGTGATTTTATACACATACTGATGAATTTCACTTTAGTTTGAATTCCGGAAAGAAGGTAGCAGAAAAACAGGTTGATCTGGGGCCAGAGAGGCATAGAGTGCCAAATTCTGATTTTAGGGAATTACCACTTTTTCTTAAACATATTTTTTGAGCCTGCAAATTAAGGGAATGACCTTTAAAGTCTTAATTAGCTCTGAAAAATTAATATTTCTGCTGAAGTTCATATCTTCTGTACATATTTTTCTACTTATTATTTCTCTCACTAGTCATAATAAATTTACATTTTCTAATTTTAAGCAGGAATATATATTTATTATATTTTAAAAGTTTTTCTTCTATGTGAAATCTCAGGGACCCACTATTTTTCACTGGTTAGGGCATTTCAGTTAATATCTTTGACAGACAAAATCCATACTGAATAATTTTTATTTCCAATATTTGGGTTGTGTTAAGAAGTAGCAACTTGGGATTTTATTTCGTAATGTTTGCTGCAATGATCATGACTGAGCAAAGGTCTAACTGACTAGACATCAACTCAGTATAAAGCCTTTCTTCCAGTAAGATTGAGGAAAAGATCAGCTATTACTAACTTTTGCCTTCCTTGGAGTTCTTTAGTTACTAGTATTTGAGTGCTTCATTGCATTTAGGAGTCCAGAGATAGGAAAAAATGTGCAGACCTAACTCACGTCATGGAGGTATCTACATTTGTGTTTGTGAAGGTGAAAAAGAAGATAAGCCATATTTTGATGAAAAGTTTATTGTCATCTTTAATGCAATGGAGTTTTCTGGTTTATGTAACCAAGGGTTCATGATAATAAATAAGAAAGTAGTCATACAGAGTTCCACTGGTGACTCAAAGAGATGAAAATATTCTGAATTTTCATATAGAGAGCTAGCATACATATTCTTTGTTCAAGACAAAAAAACTATTATAATGTTACTTAGGAAATTTTGGCACTTTAGCAATGTCTCTCAATTTCTTGGATAAGTTTGTTAAAAACTATTAAAGCAAAATTAGGAAAATTCAAATTTTGAGTCTCAGGAAATTTTTAAATGTTCATTCTTATCTAAAAACATGAACTTTATCATTTATTTCTGATGTAGTACCAAACACTGTTCTCTTTTTCCATTCACTATTTTCTATCCAAGGAGCTCAGTGATTATGAACTCCTATGAAAAGACCCTGCACCAAAAAATTAATAGAGACAGTAATATATTTAATGTAAAAGAACAGACATAAAGCCCTACTACCACAAAAGAAATCATATATATGTTTTTTTTTAAATGTGTTTCATTTCTTTTTTGAGCTTTTTCCTCCCATGGGTTCTTTTGCTCTCTACTGCCTTCTTATTCAAAGTAATAGCGCCTTTGCTCTTGGACATATTCATACAGTGGAGTGTTGCTATTCAAATACAAGCAACTTGAGTCCTTTCTACCACTCTGGTGATAACCTCTGGCTTCATAGCTTCTTGGTTGATTATAAACTACATGCTGATTGTAGCTTTTGATACTTTCTGATGGATTAGATCCTAAAACTTGCTCATGCCTTGCCCCATCCCATGTGGCTGTACTTGAGAGATATGTATAACTAGACTCTTCAGCTTCACTAGGTTCTTGGCTGTAGACAGAAAAACTGGACATGGATTCTTGATTTTGGTTTATTCTGTCATTTGACAGCTCATCACTGGCTCCTAATGCGCTATAGCTATGTCCTTGGCTTTCTTCAGTTCGGAATCCAGATTGTGGTATTCTTGAAGAACCAGGATCTATTACACTTTCACTGACACAATCAGATGAAGAAAACAAATCTTCATACTTAGACACATCTAAAAGTATAGTTCTATCCGCTAATCTTGGAGGGCTGGAATCGTGGCTGTTAGAACTGCCAGACTCAGATGGTCCATACCCAGATTGTCCATAGTCATATCTTGAAGAACCATAACTACCATGTCTCAAATGCTGACTGGAAATATGTGTTTGATTATGAGTTTGGTGCACTATTTTAGGTCTTGATACAAAATGAGTGGGAGTACTAATTGAACGCTTTCGTATACTGTCACTTGAGTGCCAGTGAGGATTACGTGCCTGATGGGATCGAAAGGGTCTATGTGGC
>PVIR01028132.1:0-22213 GCA_004026965.1 Petromus typicus
ACACCCAGTATTGTTATGTGGTTACCGGGGAATCGAACCCAGGCCCTTGCACCTGCAAGACAGGCGCCGGGACCACTGAGCTAACTCTCCGGCCCCTCTTTGTTTACTTTTTAATCTCCTTCTAGAACCTCTTATTTGTAAACTGAGTCTCATTGGTGCATATAACATTTTTTCCTGATATTTTTTTCTTTTGGCATTAAAAAAAATTACAGCATTTTCTTATTGGCTGATAACACATGCCTACGATCCTATCACTCTGAGTGGCTGAGGCAGGAGGATCACAAGTTTGAGCCCAGTCTATACAATTTAGGAACTTATCAAGACTCTGTCTCAAAGGCCGAGGAATACTGGGCGTGGAGACTCACCCCAGCAGCAACCAGTACCACACACCATAGTGCCAGGCGTGGTGGCTCATGACTGTAATCCCAGCACTTGGGAAGGAGAGGCAGGAGGATTGCTGTGATGTGAGTTGCAGGCTGAGCTCAGGGCCAGCCTGAACCACAAAAGCGAGACCCTGTCTCAAAAAAAAAAAAAGAGACTGTCTCAAAATGAAAAATTAAAATAAAAGGCAGCTTAGTGTAAATCTCTAATTTTACAAAAAAAATCAAACAAAATGAAAAAGAATTCCTTTTGACTTGTCTTAAAGAATTACTATTATTATCTCTTGTACAAGATTTCTACACTTAGTTTTTTTATTTTTTATTTTTTATTTTTTTTATTTTAATTTATTTATTTTTTTAGACAGGGTCTCGCTTTGTAGTTCAGGCTGGCCCTGAGCTCAGCCTCAAACTCACATCACAGCAATCCTCCTGCCTCTGCCTCCCGAGTGCTGGGATTACAGGCGTGAGCCACCACGCCCAGCACTGTGGTATGTGGTACTGGTTGCTGCTGGGCGTGAGTCTCTACACCCAGTATAGGTATGTGGTTACCGGGGATCGAACCCGGGTCCTTGCCCTTGCAAGACAGGCGCCGGAACCACTGAGCTAAATCCCCAGCCCTATTTTTTTTTTAAATCTTTATCTCATATTTCTTTTCTGGCTATGGTTTTAATTTTATGGTCTAATTCTATCTTTTTAGCATACTTATCTATCAGGTTATTATTCTCATTTTATGAGACCCTTCATAGTTTTTTGCTTTTGTTTTATATGAATTTAGTTTTCCTTCAATGTTGGAAGAACATGGCTCAGGAGAGCTTCCTGACATCATCCATCTTTCTTTTTTGTTGTTTTCATGTTGAATGAAAAAATATAGCAGCTCTCTTTTGAAGAGTCCCTGGATACATTCTCTTCTCCTTCACTGACTTGTGCCTACTTTCCTGTCCATATCCGGTGCACTTTTTATTCCGTTCTCAGAAGTTTCCCTTCTCTACGAGCCTGTCCTGGAGGGAGGGTGGGGGAGGGGCTTAGTTTTATGACTGGTTAAAGGCTGATTGGCTCCAGATCCTTCAGACGTCATTGTGCGCCTTTGACACAGTCGGCTACAGTTGGCCTGTGTAGTGTTCTCTTGTTTTCATGTCAGCGATCTCTTCCTTCACTCTGCTTTTTCCTATGTCGACAATGGGGGTCTTATGGCAGTTAATAATTGGTCCCTGTTTCTTTGCTTGGGATTTGTGAGTTTAATTTGACGTGTAGATTGACAATTAATCTCCCAAAATGACTTCAGCATTTTCTCTGCTCTGTGTAATACATGGCAACTCACACATCAAGAAGTGAATTCTTGGGCTGGGGATTTAGCTCAGTGATTTTGGCACCTGCCTTACAAGTGCAAGGGTCCGGGTTTGATCCCTGATAACCATATACAACAATGCTGGGAGTGGAGACTCACGCCTACCAACAATCACTACCACATACCATAGATTCAGACATGGTGGCTCACGCTTGTAATCTCAGCACTCGGGAGGCAGGAGGATTGCTGTGAGTTCAAGGCTGAGCTCACGGCCAGCCTGAACTACAAAAGTGAGGCTCTGTCTTAAAAAAAAAAAAAGAAGAGGAAGAAGAAGAAGAAGAAGAAGAAGAGGAGGAGGAAGAGGAAGAGGAAGAGGAAGAGGATTATGAGCCAGAGATTTAGCTCAGTGGTTCCGGCACCTGCCTTACAAGTACAAGGGCCCTGAGACTCACGCCCAGCAGCAATTAGTACCACACACCACAATGACGGGCATGGTGGCTCACACCTTTAGTCCCAGCACTCAGGAGAGAGGGGCAGGAGGACTGCTATGAGTTCAAGGCTCACCTGGGCTACATAGTGAACTCAGGGCCAGCCCTGAACTACAAAGTGAGACCCTCTCTCAAAAAAAAAAAAAAAAAAAAGGAAGTGAATTCTATTTCTCCTTTTGAAAGTGAGGTGGCCCAGAGACTGATTCAACCAATAGAATGTAGAGAAGGGAACATTCTGAGAAGCCCTTGGTGCCAGCCGCCATATTGTAAGAAGGCTAAATGTCAAGGAGAGGCAGTGTGAAGAAGTATGAAGCGCTCAGAGTAACAGCTCCTGCTGAGCTCCCAGACAAGCCAGGAAGGAACATCTTGAAGGTTCTGCCCCGGGATAGTCCCAGATGACTACAGATTCTTCTGTGAGGGACAAGGATATGCTTGTTAAATTTATAATACAACTTACTATACAGTTTTAATAGAGAAATAGGTAAATAAAACACCTGGTTTTGCTACAAATATTGTCCATAGTTTTCAATTTTGTTATATATATGCTCCTCTGTTTTTCTGTGGGGGTTCCCAGATGTCTAAGGCAATGTCCTATAATACCTCTCAAACTTTCCCAGAATCCACTCTGACATAAGATTATATGGTTCATCTGAGATAGACCTCAGTCAAGGCCCATGAAGCCACTAAGGAGTGTAATTCTGAACCAGAACAGAGCACAGGAAATTTACAGCTTCCCCTTATGAACTTCGGCCTTCTAATCAACCCTATAAGAAAATAGCCTCTTCATTCCTCATTTTCTGTCTCCTTCCCTCAAGGGAGTCTACTGTTCACATTGAATAAGATAACAAGCTGAATATTTTACACTCATTTCTTGGATAAATTTGACATCTTAATTTTCTAGATGTAGGTTGTTAGGAGTATCAACTACAATTCTGAACAAACATAGCATTTTTAAAAAATGAGAGTGTGTCATGTGCGTAACACACATAAGCTATTAACTTGGTTAATTTCCAGACCAATCCACTCAGTCATTCAGAAAGTATTTATTGAGCATTTATTATAATTCAGGAGCTTTCCTGCTACTAGGGCACTGGGTAGATAGCAGCAAGCAAAGCAAACCTCCCTATCCTTGAAGGGCGGTGGTTTATATTCTTTAAATGTTTGTTCGGTGGTCATCTTATTGTTAGTTGAGTACACTCTTGGGGAGGTGCCAACCCCACTTCCAGATCCATATAACAGCCTTCAGTACACTTCCTGAGGACTTCTGGTAAATATCATTTTATTCATGTAATTACATTTTGGTGATGGCATACAGTCTCTTGAAAATTGGCTTCACCTCATTTTCTCCTTAATCCAATTCTTATTTCAAAGAGTCACAAAACATGTGGTCAGTAGCCGGAAGTGCGGATTAAGTGTTTGATTTTTTTCCTCTGAAGATAAAAGTTAATTAAGCAAAGAATTTTTATATTTTTAATCACCACAGAATTATGTGAGTTGGTATTAAATTAATAAGAATGTGTAAGTGGGGGCAGCAAGATGGAGGAAAAGGACTATAATAATATAGGCTGTTCAAGAAAAAAAGAGAAATAAAAACTTTTATCCTAAACACCAACAATTTAAGAAAATCTAGACCTTCTCTGATATACTACCTGGAAATGTACACTAACAGGAAACTTTCTGCCCGTCTCTGACTCTCTTTTTCCCATCTTTGGGGCTGCTGGGATCTGTTCGTGGGTGGAAGACATTGTCATTGTTTATAATGTTCATAATCCTGCATGGATGTGAATGACATATACTTAGAAATCAAAATAAAGCTTTCAGAAGATCTTCAATTTAATGGAAACTAGTCTAGTCATTTGGGAACCACAAGAGCTTTTTAGGGAAAACCTGGCTCTGCCAGCTGGAGGAAGTGTGGGTGTACGGGGTCCCAGCACCTGTGATGTCAGTCAGCCCCAGCCTGATGCTGATTGGCTCCGGAGAGCTGTGGCAGAGTTTAAATTCCCGTACCATCAGAGAAGTGTTCAGACTAGCAACACCAGAGTGGCTTCCCTGAGATTCCTCTGTGAGGACTTCAACCTGACTTTTTGGAGACAAGTCTTTGGGACCTCCAGAGGGTAAGACATTTTCATCATTTAATTTTCAATGACTCTTGCTATGCTACTTAAAAATATTAAATGTGTCTACTTGAGGGGTCTTATAACAAATAGAAAAAGATGAGGAAAAGGATTCTCATTTTTGTTCCTCTTGTTAATGCCACAGTGAAAAATGATATTAAAATGACACGTTAAGTGACACTTCAAATCAGTAGAGCCAAATGTTTTTCTTGGTAGTACTTTAATTAGATCTTTACAGAAAAGGAGTTTACAGAATAGGGGGCTGATGAAAGGTTTGAAGTTTAGCTTTAATTAGCATAGCAAGTTAAACTTCTAGGTTTATGTCTCTAAATGTGAAGATGTTGTGAAAGACTCTAAACTAGCTTGACAGGATTTTCAAAATGCAGTCTTTTAAACTGAAGACTATTTAATATTAATTGTCTGTAGATTATTGAGTGGTATCCAATACAAACTGGACAAATAATCGAGAGAAAATGCTAGGATCATAGGAATGAACTAGGGATGTGAAAATCATAATGTGTTTGTGTTGGTTAGTTGGGTGTCCACGCTACAATGATGCCTTAGTAGTTCGAATTCAGTACATATTGAGTGTAGGCATCTCTTAAAAATTTTCTAGTATAGAAGGTGCAGGCATGTACATAATCCTGTCCATGTGTATTTTTACCTGCTATGTCTTCCACTTCTTCATCTGTATCAGCAGCGTCTGTCTTCTACATCACAGAGTGGGAGTTACGGTCAGGCCAGCGTTTGTGTGACATCTACAAGCTCCCATGTGCAGTTGTAATACTTCAAGCAAGCTATCCTCTTTACAGGAGCAGTAACTTCTGATTAACCAATGAAACTTTCTGTTTCATTGAGACACTCACATACCACTTACTTTAGTGTTATGGATTAAAGGTCTATGTATGAAAATTTTTCTACAGGGCACTAATCTATGTACTGATCACCAAATGTTGTTGTGGGTAAATGTGCTTCAAGTGTGTGAGCTCTTCCTAATCTACATTTGGGACCCCTAGGAGTTATTTTAGTGGGACTGAGGCATAGAACATTGGACTGATAATAGGCAACCTCAAGACAGGTATAATAGGAAAGAATGGAAATGCTTACTCCTTTGGGCCTCTATATTCCTGATAGCCTGGAAAAATTCCACTTTATTTTTAAAGATTAATAACAAACACATTCTAGCAAATTTTTGTTAGTTGGGTCATTGATAAATCTACTTTTGTGAGACCAGCTTATTATTATTATTTTCATTAGCCATTCATTATTATTATTATCAATTTATTAATTTCTGTTCCACTAGATTAGCACCCAGAAGAGGGTCTAGCATATTCACTGTGCTGAGAAAATATCTGTTAACTGTTAGTAAATGAATATATTGCTCATTAGTATTTGTGAGGATAACAATACTAAAACAAAAATAAGAAAATTAAAATATGAGGCACTCGGGCTAGGGATATAGCTCAGTGGTGCCTCTGCCTGCTTGGTAAGCGCAAGGTCCTGAGTTCAATCCCCGGATCCACACACACACACACACACACACACACAGGGTACCTTCCAAAGAAGAAGGAAGGAGCCTATGACTTTTCAAACTTTGATTTCCTTCACTTGGTCTATTTCTTTCATTTCCATTTACATAAAAGAAGAACTCAATGCTTTAAAAGTAAATTTTAACATTGAGGAAATTCCAGAAAAAGTTTCCTTATCTGAGAACCTGAAGAAATTTTGTCTATTCTTCAAACTTGAACCACGATTCTTTTTTCAGATCCTTCTGGATCTTTTCTACTCTGGAAAGCACTAAGAAAGGGTGAAGGTGACTTTCAAGCCAGTGGAACTAAAGTCAAGGGTGTTGATTTCTGTTCATACCTGCTCTTGTTATAGAAATGTTAGTCTGTAAAATGATATTGACTAGTCAATGAGGAAGATCTGGGCATTCTGGACTTTTATTTTTCAGGCCACTATCTACGTGGTAAATTTCTTTTTCAGAATAAGACTGCTGCAGATCTGCTTCTACTCTCTTTAACAAGAAAGCTAAAGAGTTTCAAAAAACTCAGTGCTCTCATTTAGAAATACATTTCATAACAGTGTCCTTATTTTTATAAAGATATGAATTGGAAACCTAACATAGGGTTTGATATTTGGTTGTTTTTTTTGTGTGTGTGTGCTTAAGAGCAGATTATATTGTTTGGGAAATAAGAAAGGCTCTCTTCAGGCACTAGGGTATATTTTGTTTTTATTTACCAGACTTCTACTTGGGAAATTATTGCTTTTGGTTAAACTGTTAAATAGTATTGTCAGGAGCCTGAGCAAGCTGGTGCATCTTTCTTTGGTCACAAGATTCTATGCCTGAGAAACTCCACATCTGGAAACATGCCGTTCCTTAGTAAAACAAAAAAACAAAAACAAAAACACACCATACATTGCAGTGAAATAATTCACAATGCCTTGACCTTCATTTTAGATTGTTAGATAACAAGGAAGGTAAAGAAAGTTCAAAAGAATTGAGTTATCACTGATCCTTTATCAAAGCCAGATGCTTGCTAGTACTCAGAGCATCAAGAGATCATCATCCCACTGAAATTTCACTTGGACAGTTAATGGCAAGTTGCCTAACTTTAATTTGACCTGTGGTACTGAAGCCTGGTATAAACTTATGGAAATCCCTTGACAATATATGGAAATCCCTTGACAATTACAATGGAGGAGCTACAAGGTTCACTAGTGTAGACTAGGCGGCTGTCCTTTAAGTCACCTTGATAAGTTGTGCATCAGCAGCAGTGGGTTTACATTTAGATACAGAACACATTGTGTTGAAGTCACCAGTTCTTGAAGTGTGAAACGAAGCCACCTTCCAGAAAAACACAGTTTGATGTGGAGTGTTTCTCTCAGCACGATTCACAAGGATATCCGGAACCTCTCATGCCTTCAGGGATGTCAGTGACACTTAGGAGAACTTAGCAAAACCATGCAGAGTGTATGACTACATGTATCACGGTGGATGGTAAGAGCTGTCTGGAGCCACAACATAAGCAAAAGGTGCAAGAATGATCTATTTTGTCTTGACATTATTACGCAGTTGTGAATGTGACTTAGAAGACAGTGTGTGTGTGTGTGTGTGTGTGTGTGTGTGTGTGTGTGTATGTCTATGTGTATGTGTGTCTCTGTGTGTGTGCTTACCCCTATCAGTAGGCTCTTACTTACTAAATACAGTGTTCTAGAAGGAAGAGATGGGCTAGGTTTCCTGACCATGCCAAGCTGTGCAGCTATCCTCAGAATAAATGGCCAGAAGTTCCCTTATTCCCTTTACTTTCCCTCCTTTATCATACTGTATGAGTTGGTGGAGAAATGTTCATGGACACTCTCACTGAAAGTTTTCAGTTTGTGTCATTGCAGTGAGGTTTTCATTTATTTTTCAACCAGCTTAATTGATACATAATGTGAATACTGTACACACTTCACACCTTTCAAGTATAGTTTAATAGCTTGCAGTAGAATCACTAAGAGAGTAATTTCCCCCACAATTATGTTTAGAACATTGGCATCTTCTGCAAAAGAAATATTGCACCTGCTCACCATCACCCCTCAGCACACATCTTTCTAAGCCCTGCCTGACCACCAGTCTGCTTTCTATGTCTGCACATTTGCCCATTCTTGACATGTTCTATAACTGGAATCATAGGAACATAGTCTTTTGCACTTGGCTTCTTTCACATACCATAATGTTTCCAAAGTTCCCTTACTTTTCACCCATCGGTGCTTTATTCCTTTTTATGAGTGAATAATATTCCATCGTATGGATAAACTATATTTTCTCCATTCATTCATCTGTTGGGCATTTGAATAATTTTTTAATAGGAAGAAGGTTAAAAATAGAAACTCGGACTTCTTTGGGGGGTGACAAGTCTATGTTCTTTATTGCAGGTAGAGGAATCATATCCAGTCATGAGGACCAGCATCCTGCTCATGCTTCTTTGGGGGCTGTCTTGTGCTCTCCCTGTAAGTGGCAGGGGAGGGATTATACCTACTGTACAAACCTTTTGTAGTTAAAATTACACAGTTTTCATTGGATGCAAGCCCAGATAGCTGTGATATTCCAGACAAATGAAAATATAGTGTATCCGATTTACACATTTGTTTTACCATTTGGGGGAAGATGGCTACATTTGTGTCTGCCTGAGGAAGGTATCCATGGTCACCTGTCACCTGATGTGGAGTTTGTAAAAGGAAACAAAATTTTGCCAAACGCTTTTGTTTGCAAACCAAATTGTTTGCAAGCACAAGCATTCCTGAACTGAGATATTACTATAGTCCTTTCTAGGAAGCTGTTCTTTTTTAAATGTCCAAATTACTCTTATTTTGCTCAGTTGCCATTTGTACAGCTGTGACTCTCACCTTCTTCCTCATCAGCAGCAGTTCTCCGAGTGTCACCCAGACTCACAGAGTTAGCACTGATCAGGACTGTTAAAGTTGTAAATCTGGGTCCCACCTCAGACTCTAGTGCAGACTCACAGAGCCCTGGGTCTTAGCGAAGCCTGTGGTGATCTCAGTGCAGGTGCATGTCATTTACTACTGCTGCTAAGTGTGTGGAATATAAGTAACTATTGCCTTGACAACAGATATATTACATTTTCTAGGTAGCCAGGTATGAAAATACTGAATCCGAGAGCTCTGAGGAATGGAAGGTGAGTAGAAATACGATCTCTTTCTATAGGATAAAGGTAACTTAATGGAATCCTTTATAAATTCTGACACTGATAAAGCTATGAACACCCTAATCTAGACTTTTTAGTTCATATAAAAAACGAGGGCAGTTCCAGCTTAGTATAATTTAGTGAAGAGCAATTTTCCTTGTAGTGTGTATTTATGATAGTACAAGGGTTATAATAATGAGCCAAGTCTGTCCACGAGAGCTCTGCACTTGAAATCTGTTTACACAGGAAGTATCCCACAGGCAGGGAGTCAAGTCCTGTCAGGTGAGAAAAGGACAGGTGAGAGGATATTGGAGATTGGGGAATAGTGATATTATCTGTTGAGTGTTAGATCCTCAATAACTGGATGGTTGTTAGTACTGAGAGCCCACAAAATACAGCTTGAGTGCTTTACATGTAGGAAACTTCTCATCTTCACAACTATCTCATGAATTAGATTTCATATTTCTTTCCATATTGCAGATGACAAACTGAGGCATGGAGAGGAACCTAGCCTGTCTAACTTCCGTGTTTACCAGGTGCTAGAGCAAGACTTGGAATTTGTGTCCTTGTGGGCGCATAGTGTACATTCTTACTGAATTGAACTTTCCCTCTCAAGAAGTGGGCCCAGTCTAAGAAATCTGCCAACTCCCAACATTGACATCTGAAATGAGGGTTAAAATTTGAGCCAAACTTGGAACATTTTGTTTGTCACTCTGTTTTCTGGCACATACGCTAAAGCTCGAGGCCAGAGCCTTCCCTAGTGACCAAGTAGTGTCAGAGGTCTGGGGTTGGGTCCTGCCCCTGCCTTGGGCCAGAAAGACATGGCAGGCTATGCCAGGAATTTTCGTCAGAGCAGTTCCGAGGCTGGTTAATTTAAAAGTAGCCGCTGTAGATCCTCTCATTTAACAGAGACTCACAAACATGCCTTGTTCTCCAGTCAAGCTCTGGAATGAGGAAAATACTGCTATCTTGCTCCATCTACCCACTAATTCCAAATAGCTGCCGCTGGAGTCCAGTCCGCCATTGTGCTGCCTGAGCACAGGGCAGCGCGTGCAGACAAGTGACTGCAGCCGCAGCCGCTGCTGAGAGGCATGTGGAAGGCGGACGCATGGCAGTGCTCTGCCCTGCTCTGTGTCTAGGTGACACCCAGGACCTTGGTCCACTCAGGGGGAGGGGAGAGGATGCAGGGGGCTGGGAGTGAGCACAGTCTCCTCAGGCATCTGCAATTCTCGTGGGACTAAGGAATGTGGATAAATCAGAACTGTAACTAGGTAGCTAGATTTCAGACTTACTGTTTGTTTTTCACATTGGTGCTTCTCGGTGACTCGAGAAAGGCATCATGGTTTACTTCAGTTCAGTTTTATAAAGTGGATGTTGTTGAAAAAGATTGTCTATTTAGTTTATACCTCATTGAATGGTGCTCAAGATGTCTCCATAGGCCTTGGCCAGTTCTTCCACACAGCAGTCTTGCAGGTTGGGTGCAGTGTTTATTTCTCTTAAGTTATGAGTAAGAAACTGATGGGTGAAGCGAAATGCCCACCTTCACATGGAGAACGCAACCTTCCCAGCCCCCTGGTCCCTGGCATTCCCTGCCACATCAGACTTCTAGCACTAACGTGATCGTGTCGGCTGCTAGGCCTGAAGCCAAAACCATCAGGTTAATAGAGACTTGAATCTGGACTCTGAGTTCTGATGTTGTTATTCTGTTATATTTCCTCTAGGTTGAGCGAATGTCCTATTTAAATTAAACTATATAAATATTTCTGTAATTGTCGTATCACATCTTTTATATTCCAAGACTTTTTTCAGGCTAGTAGTCATGCTACTTTCAATGTAAGTCATTTTACCATAAGACTTCATTATAGCTCAAGTAAAAGTCAAATATATAACAAGAGGATTTAAAAGTCACCTAAGGGTTTTCTACATATATGTAGTGACATAATCTGCCTATGAAAAAAATCATGTTTTTTTCCTTTTGTTACAGAGTCCTTTGGCTCCAACGCCAGCACCGCTTGTGGTAATTTCCCATTTGTTTTTGTCGTAAACTGACTTTGACGCTCTTCTCGGCGCCTTTCTCCATTTTGGAAGTAGTGCATGCAGACTTAAGCAGTTGCTATCTATTGTATTCTTTTTTCCCCTGAGGAATTACTAAGAGGAAAACAAACATTTTTTTTCTCTTTCAGGAGAACAGTGAATCATCAGAAGAAAGTAAAGTTAGCTCAGAAGAACAGGTAATTAGGCTTTCTCGACTTTTCTGGCTATTTAGGTATTGAAGGAAATGATGGCAGATTAAATTACCTGGCAACATTTCTAAATATAATATTTTCTAACCATCAGTTATACTTCCGAAACAGCCTCATAAAATAAGGAGGAAATGAGGGAGCAGAGTTGAGAAGTGGATATGCCACTTATTCCGTTTTTACCATCTGAGACATTATGCCCCCAGATGTCCCTCCTAGTAAACACATGCATGTGTGTATACGCACACACACACACTCACATACATGCACACGTGGGCACGGGCTATGTCAGACAAGTCACAGCTCCCTCAGCAGCTATCTAAAATTATACTTTTAGAATTGGATCGGTTTAGTTCGGCAAGTAAACCTATTCTGCCAGCATGAGGTGGCTGCTGGCCCCAGAGAGGAAGGGCAGAGCTGCCCTTAAGTGTACCCTTTCGCTAACAATATTCACTTTAAAAATGTTCATAAGAAAACTATACTGCACACCATTATATTATTATTATTATTATTATTATTATTATTATTATTATTATATTATTGGCTTTTTTGATGTTGAGGATCGAATGAAACCCAGGGCCTCATGCATGCTAAGTACCAGCTCCACCGCTGGACCCCCCCCACCTCTTGTCCTATCACTTTGACCCAACTCCACCTTGTGGCTACTCTGGGAATTGCAGGATGTGATTTTGCCCATATCTCATTCTACACTGAGTTAGAGCTGGAAGATGAAGGATTAGCTCACTTATCTGTATTTACTGAAGATTAGTCAGGAGGGCAGAGGTGTAGGTATTTTAGAACATGACACTGGAGAGTTTTGCTTTTGAGGTGGACCTCTGTGGGACGCTCTTCCCTCCTGGACAAGCGCCGGCACGGATGTAGCTGAGCGGCACCTCCACTGACTCTGGGTTAGAGGAAGGGGATAGAAAGAGCAGAAAGAACCCAGGAGAGTGCTAGAGGACCCCCGGAGGAGCAGCTCCAAAGGTACTGACTCTGTCTGTTTACCCCAAACTCCAGGCAAATGAAGACCCCAGTGACAGTGCACAGACGGAGGAGGGCCTGACCTCCGATGACAGTGACCAAGTCTCTCGACTGGCTGATGGCGTCTCTCGGAGTGCAGGCAAAGAAGGAGCCGAGAAGGAAGATGACGAGGATGACAGCGGGGACGACACCTTCACCGATGAGGACAATGGGCCCAAAGAGGGTCGAGAAGGTGGCATCTCCAGACCGGGCAGTGGGGAGGACTCTGCTGATTCCACACAGTCCGGGGAAGACAGTGCCTCCCTGGAAGACGGCAGGGACACTGAGGATGCGGCGGACAGTGAGAGTGAGGAGCGCTGGGTGGGAGGGGGCAGCCACGGGGACAGCAGCCACGGGGATGGCTCGGAGTTCCACGGTGACGGAATGCAGAGTGACGACCCAGACAGCACCAGAAGTGAGGGGGGCAGCTCCAGGATGGACAGGGCTGGTGTCGAGTCCGCGGAGTCCCAAAGGAACAGCAAGCAGGAAGGCACCCCGGACTCGGGTGACAGGCAGTCTGTGGAGTCTCCTGGTAGGAAGTTTTTCAGAAAGTCTCGCATTTCTGAGGAAGACGACAGAGGTTACCTGGGGGATAGTGACACAGCGGAAGACCTCAGGAGTGACTCTACAGAGAACACCAACTCCCAGGAGGACAGCCCGGAGCAGTCCAGGGAGGACAGTGAGAGCGACTCCCAGGAGGACAGTAGTGAGAGCCAGTCTCAGGAGGACAGCCTCTCGGACACCAGCAGCGAGTCCAGCCAGGAGGGGGAGCCGCCATCCCAGGAGAGCAGTAGCGAGTCCCAGGAGGGGGTGGCGGGTGAGTCCAGGGGTGACAACCCAGATGCCACCAGCCAGGACGACAGCGACTCCAGTGAGGAGGACAGCCTGAATAGCAGCTCAGAGAGTGAGTCCAGAGAGCTGCAAGCAGACAGCGAGTCCAACGAGAGCCTCAGGTTCTCCGAGGAAAGTCAGGAGTCCCCCGAGGATGACGACAGCTCCAGCCAGGAGGGCCTGGAGTCCCAGAGTGCGTCCACAGAGAGTCCGAGCCGGGAGAGCCGTTCCGGGGAGGACACTGACAGCGATTCCCAGGACAGCAGCCGGTCACGGGAGGACAGCAACTCCACAGAGAGCACCTCCAGCAGCGAGGAGGACGGCCAGCCCAAGAACATGGAGGCTGAGAGCAGAAAACTGACAGTGGACGCCTATCATAACAAGCCCGTCGGGGACCAGGATGACAATGACTGCCAGGATGGCTACTAGCATCTGCCATCCTTCGGCACAGAAAGGTCCCTGGACTTGGAGCATAGGGACGTCACCATAAACTGTAATTTATTGATATTTTAATCAGAAAGACCAGTCATTACTTTCTGAAAGAATTTGCTCACATCACAATGGTTCCAAGAGTGACGTTGTTCCACGGAGGTTCAAACTATGTGGAAAGAACCCAGCACACACTCAGTGAGCCGGGAGAGCTGTGCTCACAGCTCAGCAGCTGACCTGGCTGTCAACTCATCAACCCGAAGGACGTGATGGGGCCTCACGGAGCACCAGGCACTGCACGAGATGCTGCAGACACAGTAACACTTCAGATTTCATTTTCATTTCTTGCTCCTATGGGGCCTCTAGAGAGGCAAGGAGGGTTGAACAGGAGTGTGTAGGAGGGCAGCAGAGACTGTCACAATCCATGTGGCAGAGGCCATGGGGGAGATACAAGCAAAGCATATGGGAGCATAAAAGGGATAACCGACTCTTCCTGGAGAGTTCGAGAGGCACAGTGGAGAAAGCCCTGGAGTTGGGGGGTATAGAATTTCTCCTTTGAAAACAAGAGAATTCTATTTACTCTTGGGATTTAATCATAGTACATCTGATGCGATTAAATATTTAACTTGTAAAAGCTTTTTCAGACTAGCACAATGAAGCGTTTTGGACAAACAAAACTTTTTTTCCGACTAATTTATCTTACTCAGAGATTTTTGTGGACTCCCATGATCACGCCATCATTGGTGATGCTAGGAGGACGGGGGAAGAGAGCAGGGAAGCAAATTCCACATTACATACAGAAATTTTAGCATCTTTCTTTCTCAAGAAAGTTTATGTGCAGTGCTAGAAAGAATGTTCTCTGGGATCTTTTCGTGTGTTGCAAAATTCTGTATATAAGATTCAGTTGTTAAATATCATTTGAACTGTTACCTCAACATAAAATATTTGTTTTTTAATAAAGATAATAATACCCACAAGAAATTTGTGCTTATTTATTATAGTGGTACTGATTATTAGGCTATATTTATGATAAAAAACTCTTTCTTTAAGACATTATCAAATAGTTTATTAGCTGTCTCCATCAAAATGAAATTTACTCTTAGATTATTTCATGGAAGTGTTATTCGCCACTCAGGTAGTATTTTGAAAAAAATTACTTCATGTGTTTCTTGTGATATTTCACTAAATATGCTGGTCGTGGGTGAGGGAAAAAAATTAAGTATGCTCTTAACCTTTGAGGTTACATCAACAATTTGTGGTTTTTGCATTTAACGTTAGTTTTTGCTGGTCTCAAATTCACTTGTATATACTCTAGAAGCTGCAGGGAAACATATTCCTTATACTTTCATTTCTATGAAACACTCTACTTCACCTCATCAGGTATTTACAAATGTGCTTCACACTAACTTCCACTAGGGCACCTCGGAATTCCCCACAGTTTCATTAAGAGAATCACAAAGACTCTGTAGGCCCATCTGTCCCTTCTCATCCCTCATCTGGCTGTTTTCCCACAAGTCAGAGCTCTGTGCACTTCTGAAAATTTTTTCAAAATGTGTGTGTGTGTGTGTGTGCGCGCGCAGTCTTCCCCTCTGAGATTTTAATTAGGTAGATCTGGTGTGAGACCTAGAATTCTGTATTTTTAGAAAGATCTTGAGAGGTTTTGATGGACCCCATGAATGTGACTACAGTTGGATTCAATGGCCTTTTGTGTTACTTACCTGGTCCCACTAGCCTGTAGGTTTCTGCCAACTCAAACCTCTTGTGAGGCAAAGTGCCTGTCTTTGGATTTCATGGAGCACAGGTGGTCAACATCTAGCTGCACAGATGTCCCATATCATAAGAGAAGAGTGGCTGGGACCAACGCTGGACCCAAGGCAGTCAGCGTGGTCTGGCCAGCAGGGGCGAGGGAGACACATTGCCAAAGCTCTGTCTTAATATGATCCTTGATGGATAGAGATCCAATATGATCCTTCTGTTCTGAAAATGTAGATATTTAGGATGAGTGAGGTCTGAAAGTATTAGAACTGAATATACAAAAAGGCAGATATAGAGAGGGCTACACCCATCAGTGAAGCACAAAGTGAAAATCATTGCCCTCCTGTTACTGAGGGGCAAAGTGATAATCTATCCTCTTGCTCCACACTTGGATCCTTACTCTCCTCTAGCCCACCAGACCTTCCAGATTCCTGCGATGTTTCTTTCCTTTAAGTCTTCACTCCGTGTCTTCACACCACATCCACCCACACTGAGGTAACTTGAATGACTCTTCAGTCTTTGCAACCCAAATCTGATGAGTCCAGGCTCATATGTTGTGAGCCAGTGTCTCTAAGTCTTATAACCTAGTTATAAGTTGACCTGAAACTTGCAGTTTCTCATTGAAATAGGTCTATACTAGATGGGTCCATTTGGCAAGACAAATCATACGCAATAACCAATTTTAGTTGTAACAAGAAAGAAAAAGAACACACAGTTATAGAGGGAGAACGGTGCAATAGAGGGAACTGTGCAACGTGAATGCTTAAAAGCCTTGGACTTAAATAGGCTGACAGATGGATGATGCTCCACATGAAACTTTCCAGATGGAACAGAAACAGCAGAGGCCTGGCTCCCTCTCCCCTGGAAAGTGCTCTAACATGTCTTCATCTGCTATGCAGTAGTCCTTATTTTTCAAAGTTTACCAGGGTTCATTCATACGAGAATGAATGAAATCTGACCTGTATGTCACCTATGACAGACATAAAGCGTTCTCACTGTCACAGATGGCCAGAATGGGCATACAGCTGGAGCTGAAGTTCTCCCCGGAGCGAAATCATTCACCTGCGAAGCAATGGCAAAGTGTGGGGGCATGATCAAAATGGAAGCTGACCTATTCTAAGAGCAGGGACACAAGTGAATTATGAGATTGTTTACAACAAGGTGAGGTCTGGTTTACAAACATGCGCCACTGAAGCATTGGGAAGAGACAAAGGAGGAGAGGAGTGATAAGAAGAGAGCTTGAAGACATGGGCTGCACCCTAATGTGAAGAATGAACGTCACGCTGAGGGCGAGGATCCTTTCCTTCTGCCTACTGCTTTCTCACACACAGTATATTATGCACGAGGCAGATGGCTTTAAGGTAGATCCTATAAACTTCCCATGACTCTCAAATACATTTGTAAAAAATAAAGCAGAGGAAATAAAGTATAGAAGAGATGTTAATCGTTCTCATTTAAAATCCAAGAAATGGCAGAGACTGAGTTTCACTTTGGTTCTGTGATGAACCACTGAGAGTTTGAAGCATTTACAAAAAGGGCCTCATCGTCCTAAAATATGTCAGGGAAATGCCGTATTCTCTCCTTCCTCTCAACACCTACAAACCCCCGGAGCCTCTCTAACAGCTTACGTTTCTGGTGTCATTATTTTGAGTTAATCATATTCAGTGGAGGAATAAATTTGTTCTTACTTCTGCCAAAGTTTTCCCAGAAAGACATATATCAGAGTGCCAAAGATTACCCCTAAAGATTTAAAAAGGCCACAGTGATGTTGGAGAAATGCTAGTGAGCAGCTATACAAAAAAGACATCCGTGGGGCCGGGGAGTTAGCTCAGTGGTTCCGGCGCCTGTCTTGCAAGCGCAAGGACCCGGGTTCAATTCCCCGGTAACCACATACAATACTGGGTGTGGAGACCCATACCCAGCAGCAACCAGTACCACATACCACAGTGCCGGGCGTGGTGGCTCATGCCTGTAATCCCAGCACTCGGGAGGCAGAGGCAGGAGGATTGTGATGTGAGTTGGAGGCTGAGCTCAGGGCCAGCCTGAACCACAAAGCGAGACCCTGTTTTCAAAAACCTAAAAAAAAAAAAAAGACATCCGTGCTGACGGCCTCAACAAAAATGGCTTAATGTGCAGTGACTTCACTCACCCTGAAGCAATTGGCACTGCCACACAGCACTGGGCACTGTGGCTGGAACTAATGATCTCGCATAACGATTCCAGAAGTTGCCAATCACACAAGTAAAGCCAACTCCCCTGGTCGGCTGACCGCCATGGTCAGTGCTAGAAGGGATGGTCCTCCATGGGCTTCACTTTAGCCTAACTAGTTCCTCATTCTTCAAAGCTGAGCCTGTCCTGAGTGTCTAGCTGCAAGGAAGCCTAGAAAGGATCTCTCACGTATGGCTTCTTGATCGCAAGGCACACTTTGTCTCCTACCCGAACACATAAGGCCATATATAAGAACAAGGTTCAGGTGTTGTGTGAGCAAAGAGATCAAAAAGTTCCAAAGATGGGGGAAGGAACCATGTCCACGTCAGAAGGAGAGGCAGGATTACTGCTGTTAGGATGACCGCGTCCACCTCCATGGCTGAGTGTGACCGATCTCGATGAAGATGGATGCCCAGCATTAACATCTGGGGGAAAGTGTGTGGCCTCTCATCGGGGACAGAGGGGCTTAAAAACACAAGGAAACTCATGAACTGCCTAGGGCCCTGCACAAGGTGTTCCCCCTTAGGCCAGAGCACCAGGAATTTCACTGATGGACTCAGTCACAAAGATCAGTTCTTCCATCTCCACTTTTCTACTCTCCAGTAGAAGACAGAAGAACATGTACTCTTACACATAGTCAAAAATCATCTCTAAAATTAACCTTGGTGGGGGAAGGCATCCTGAATCTCTTAACACTGTTCTTGAAATAATTGGTGTTATAATGGTGCAGAATCCATGATGTTCATCAGATTCTCAGATGAGTTTATGAGCCAGATGTTTGGGTCCATTCAGTTACATAAAAGAATGGCAATGAGGACCGTAAGAGAGTTTTGGGCTTTGCTCAGAGAAGGTCCAAATAATGGCTGAGGGATACAGTTGAGGGAATGTGACACATATCTCACACATCAGGTACTCTGGTTAGTAAAGGAAGTAATGTCCACTGAAAGACAGTGGTTCATAAAAGATCCTTTTATTGAATGAATACACATTTTCTTCCCTTCCCAGCCTCCCATCAATATCTAAGCACAAGAATCCTTTGGTTTCAGCTAAAGACTTTGGCTTCCGGATGGAGACTCCTTTCCCATCCTTCTGTGGAGCTGGCTGCACAGGGTTCTGTCCCTCCGATGATCTGTGAGAAGTGATCTCTCCCTCTTTCCTCCTCCTTGCATGGAAACTTGCAGTTATTAAAGTAATCTCTTGTACCAAAAGGCACTCTTCATCGTTCCATGACAGAAAAATCAGTGTCAGTCTTCCTTACTACACTGTGTTTTGGGATATCCTGCTTTAGTAGCTGCACCTGTGTTCTCACTGAGGCATGCATCTGTGGGCATGCTCAGAGAGTATCTGAATATAATTTTAATTACATAGTATTTTAGGTTCCTCAATTCAGAGAGTGAGTCAAATTTCCCATAAGACCAAGGGAAGGGGAATGGGGGACAGGGGAAAGAAAGAAGGGAAAGAAAAAATTTGAGAAACAAAGCTTATGTATATCAAGGGTGAGGGTTGTGGGAGGGGGAAATGGGAAAAATGAGAATCAAAATGTGTCACGTGCAGGTACAAATTCTCAATGTTGAATGTGATCATAATGTATGTATAACATGTACCAATAAAATCAATTAAAAATAAACAAAAAATAATTAAAGAAAGGAGGGTCTTTCCTTGTGATCCTGTAGTATCTTCAGGTATACTTTAGTAGCTTTACTATTTTTAAATGAAATTAATTTTTAAACTGAATTACCAATATGGCATAGAAAATTAGTTGCACAAAAAGATTCATTTAACAAAGGTGAAAAACTTAGCATTTGCAAATATGGTTAATCAACAGAATGTCACAGGATGTAAGCATTATGGTAATATACAGAAATTATATCATTTCACGGAACTTCTAGACAAATCATTTGGTAAATTACTCCAGCAAGCACTAAAATCATTGATTTGAAATTCAGATTGAGATGCTGATTGTTTAAGCCCAGCTGGCGAATTTCACTGCTGTGAATTAATGTAACCAAAATGAAATGAGAATAAAAATTTACCGCTTTACACGGAAATCTGCCTAGCGTTGGTGCTTCTCAGCCCGGCTGCATATCACCTGAGGAGCTTTTTAAAAAATGTTCTGGTTTCTGTTTTGAAGCTCTCATTTAACTATTCCGGGGTTGAACTTTGAGTCTGGTATTTTTTTAAAGTCCTGTGAATTTAGAATCAACATTGGAGACCTCTGCTGTGAGGTAATAGTTCAGTCTGGAACATTTGGGATATTCTGAGTTCCTGCTGTTGGTCTCATTTTGAAGGAAAAAAAAATTAGTAAACAAATTCAAACCCCATGTTATATGACGGGGCGAATTTTTATTCAATGACACAGCCTTGCCTGCTTCCTCCGCCAACATTTTGGTATCCGATGTACATAGCCCTTGTCATCTCCCATATGTGACTATTTAAGACTTAACTACTAGAAAAAAAAATGTTTGAACACATTGCCTTTTTGATGAACTTTCTACCTCAAGATCCGGAGTAAGGGCACATCTCCGACCCTAACTCTCCCTGGCTCCCTGTGGGCCTCTGCCTCGTCTCAGGAGAAAACTGACTTGAGCTCATGGAGGATTCGTTCCCGCTGTCCGGCGTCCCTGGGGAGCAGATGGAAGAAATGACCGCGGAGAAGTCTCTCCAGACCGCGGGGCTCAGCTCAGAGGCTTGGCTTTCCTTTTTCAGCGCAGATCATCACTATTGTTTTAAGCAGCTGGATACGAATGTGGCCTTTGCTCAGAGGCCCCGTATAAGTGATACGAAAGGGAAAGCTTCTATCCTTTTGAAACAAAGCCACCTCTTACAAATTGTAAGCTTTAGGGGCCGGCTGGACATTCTCCGTGGGGAGAGACCAGCCTGACCCGGGAGAAGAGGGGGAGGAAAGGAGGAGGGGGAGGGAGAAGAGGAGGAGGAAGCACAGGTCCACTTGCTGCTGTTGGGGCCACTTCTGCGCTCACCCCAAAAGACCTCTACTCCTCCCAGCTCCTTCCTCACCCCGCCCGCCCTGCTCCCCGGGACACCACGCTATGCTAATAGAGCAATTTACACAGGTGGGCAGAGGACACACGCTGTCTGTCGGTCTTGAAAGTGTGGCAGCATCAGGCAGGAAGCTCCTGTGTGTCCTTTAGATGCTCCACTCGGAGGAGGAACCATCTCGAGGGCCGCTGCCCTGCGTCCCTGTGCCACGTCGCAGGAGGTGAATTCCTGCCTCTGATCCTGTCAGCTCCGGTTTCACTAAGGGGGAAACGTGATGGAAGCAGATAACCCGTGGGGACGATGGAGTGGAAGGATGGCGAGGAGGAGGGAGACCGAAAAGAGGTGCTCGGAAGCAGATGCCTGTGAGACGCGGCTCCGAGGGGGCTGGTGACTGTCTGAGGGGGAAGGTGAGCGACCGTTGTCAGGGATCTGTAGAAACGCGGCCAGTGTTCCATGAGGAACGTGATTTCCTCTCCGGCGGTGGACTGCCCCTCCCTGACTCCGGACATTACAGACCTGTAGGGTGCCCCAGAGGGAGCACAGATGCTCTCCTCGCCCCAAACTGCACCTGACCGGCTTCAAACAAAGACTTCTGTCAGCGGGTGCTCAGCTGGGCCTCCTGGCCCTGCTCTCACAGGGTGCAGACTTTTCCACAGGGGCAGCTAGACATTTTACAGTATTCAAGTTATTGGAATTACTTGCTTTTCTCATATACCTTTCCTCTTTTATCGCCTTACCGATAAAATAATAACAGCTTTATGCAAATAGCGTTTACCACTTGCCAGTCTTAGATTATCTGGGCTAGACTCAACAGGGAAAGAACACCCACCACCGTGAGTACAATAAAACAGCTTTTTCTCTGGCAAGATTTCTTGTCATTTAACTACATGTGTACATAGTATGAGTGGAGATTTGCAGGATCTTTTAGTCCTGTCTTGCGGCAAAGCACACTCACCTAAGCTGATACTTCTTAGTTTAGTGCTGGTGATCGGGCGGTTCCCCTGAGAGTAAGAAGGTAACAGACAACAGCAGTTCCTCAATTGCAGTTTTGCCAGAGTTCATGGCTTTGTTATAACTTAATAGTAGCCTGACTATCCAAAGGATAAACATTATCGTCAATCCCGTTGAAATTTGTTTACGTCTCTTTTTATATCTCATTCTAGCTTTGCTTATATCCTTCTTTCACATCTCATAGCTTCCACAGCTCAGGTGGAACAGTATTTGAAAGCCAATAATCCAATCCTGTCATTTCTCCAGTCCCCAGCAGGTGGCGATGTTGCCTGGTGTTGCGGTCTCAGCGGCTGGATGAGCAGAATTCTGGGCTCAAATGGTCAACCTCTGACCAAATGACAAGCGGCCAGGTGTCGCATTAGAGGGATACAGCCTGTCGTCCACCACTAATACCTTGTTAAACTACTTAGTACACTACTTATTCCTCAGCCTTTCTCCCAGGTCACCTCTCTCCTACGGTTGTATGTTGGTTTCCTTTGACTCTTGGAAAGGTCTTAATTCCTTCATCTGAGAATTAAAGACTTCTAACTACTGAACCCAGTTGGCCTGAAAAAAACTCTAAGAGAACTAGAGTGAAGTTTTGCTTCCGCTACTGTGGCCATCAGGATGGGCACAAATAGGAGAAGACGGAAAGCAAGGACGAGAATTAAGCGATTCCCACAGTGTCTTGGGACTATGTAAAGTTTTGAGGAAATTTTTTTTAAACATTCATTATAAAATAGCCAATGGATGGGATCCCCGAAGGGCTAAGGAATAATGTAAAC
>PVIR01028133.1:0-22244 GCA_004026965.1 Petromus typicus
GCACCAGGGATCAAACTTGGGCCCTTGAACTTCCAAGGGAGGCGCTGGAACCACTTGAGCTAAATCCCTGGCCCAACTTTTCTTATATTCACAGAACATTTACAATTAATCATATATTTGGTGGTAAAGAATACAATACAAATTCACTCAAAAAGTGAAGAATAGTCTAACATCACTGATCATTAACCTATAAAATAAAACCAGTGAAATGATATGGTATTTATACATCTGTAAATTTATTTCAATTATGAATATGGCCTCGAGGTGCATCCATTTAGCTATGAATGTCTCTAATTTACCATTTTTATGGTTGAATAATATTTCATTTTTTAAAAAAAACCCACATCTTGTTATCCAGTCTCCAAATGATGCACATTTGGACTATTTCCTAGATTTAGCTATTACAAACTGTGCTGTTATAAACATGCATACACATATGTCATTGTGGTATGATGCTTTTAATTCTTTTGTAAATATACCCAGCAGGGAAATAGCAGGTAAAATGGGATGGTATAAATGAGATCCAAAATGCATGATAGGTATTGTAAAATAGGAAGAAAAGGCTCAAAGGGAAAGGGTAACTGGTAGGGACAGGGAAAAGCAAAGAAGGGAAAAAATGACAATAAAAAGGAAGAAAATGGAGACAAAGCTTATATGTATAGAGGGTGGGAGGGCAGGTGAATGGGAAAAATTGAGAATGAAGATATATCATGTACAGGTACAAATTCTTTTTTTTTTTTTTTTCTGAGATAGAGTCTCACTTTGTAGTCCAGGCTGGCCCTGAGCTCAGGCTAGAACTCACAGCAATCCTCAGACCTCTGCCTCCAAGTGCTGGGATTACAGGGGTGAGCCACCACACCCGGCACTGTGGAATGTGATACTGATTGCTGATAGGCATGAGTTACCATGTCTGGCATTGTGGCATGTGGTTATTAAGTGCTGAGTTTACAGGCGTGAGTTACCACACCTGCCGTTGTTATATGTGGTAACTAGGAATGAAAGTAGGGACCTTGCGCTTGCAAGGCAGGCGCTGCAACCACTGAGCTAAATCCCCAGCTCAGGTACAAATTCTTAATGAGGAATGTGATCATACTGTATTCCTAAAATGTACCAATAAACCCAATAAAAAAGAATAAAGTAACAAAAAGATGAATCCCCAAATCCTTAACCATTTCGAAGTTAAGAAACATATTCCTGAATAATTTTGGAATCAAAGAGAAAATCAAAATGGAAATTGTTCATTTTACAGAAAATAATGAAAGGGCACACATTTAATATCAAAACTTAAGCAACACAGTTAAATCTCTACTCATGGAAATGTATACAGATTGCAAATAAATGGATTAACCACCTAATTTAAGGAACTGAGTTGGCATGGTAGCAAATACCTATAATCCCACCACTTCCAGAGGCTAAAACAAGAGGATAACAAGTTCAAGACCAGACTGGGCAACTTAGCAAGAGCCTATCTCAAAATTAAAAACCAAGCGAAGTAAATGAGAGGAGAGAGCTCACTTTTAAAATGCTGAAATTAATGAAATAAAAATGAAGCTACCATAAAAAAGATAATTAAAACTGAAAGCTGCTTCTTTAAAAACTCTATTAAGGAAAAGGAGAATGACACAGAACAAAAAATACAATAGTGACTGCATTAGGCTTTGGGGAGATAGATAGACCCAAGCCATAATAGAACTCAAGGCGTTTCACAGGCTAAGCAAGGGTTCTACCACTTATGTACATTCCCAGACCCTGACTGCCATTTAGAGACATATCACTATCCATGTATTTCTGGAAATATTGTCTTTCCTAAGCTACTACTACACTAATCCTGGTTTTAGATTTGATCACTCCAACTCCCTGGCTTGTACCTTAAATGCCAGTGTTCTGAGCTGTCACATATTTCAGTCTTGGGTGATCTCCATTTCTAAGGGCTCAGTTAATATCTATATGCCAGTGTCAGTTTATCTGTTTTCTAAATCTTTACGGGCTTTACTGAAATATTAAATTCACTCATTTTAGGGGCAGAGGTTTAGCTCAGTGGTTCCAGTGCCTGCCCTACAAGTGCAAGGTCCTGGGTTTAATTCCCAGTAACCACATACAACAATGCTGGGCATGGAGACTCATGCCCACCAGTAATCAGAACCACATACCACAATGCTGGATGTAGTGGCTCACGCCTGTAATCCCAGAACTTGAGAGGCAGAGGCAGGAGGATTGCTCAGAGTTTGAGGCTAGCCTGGGCTACATAGTGAGCTCAGGGCTAGCCTTAGCTATAAAGCAAGACCTTGTCTCATAAATAAATACATACATAAATTCACTCATTTTAAGTTACAGAACTATATAAACATTACCACAAGGGATTTTAGAACAATTCCATCATCTCAAAAAGATCCCTATTTTCCTCAATATATTTACCTCCATCATAAATCTCTCCTGAAATTTAGACCCACATATCTAATTGTGTACTGAACATTTTCATTTACACAACCACAGGCACTATCTTCAGTATTTTCAAACTCTGTGTTTCTAAAACTGAACTTGTCTATTTTCCACATCCTTTTCTTTTGAATCTGATTCTTCTCTGATATTCCCTAAATGAATGAAGGGCACTACTGGCTTCTCAGAAACACTAAACACTATTCTTAACTCCTTCCTTTTTTCATGGCCATATCCAGTGAATAATCACATCCCATATATCTTACTTCATAGAATAATTCAAATCTATTCCTTTCTGTCCTAATCATTACCTCACTAGATCTAGCCACCAAAATCTCTTAAGACAAATCGACTAAACACTATAGAGTGCCCACTGTGTGCTAAGAACTGAGCTACAACATTCTCAAACTGGTCTCTCTGTTTTCAGTCTTCCATTTTCCCAATGCATTCTTAGTCAAAAGGCCAGGAAGCATAATCTTTCAAAAAAAATATCTACCCTCATACTTAAAATGGTTTCATGATAAATTTCAACTGGGCTCCTTATGAACATGGCTAAATTTACAGTTTCTTCACATGACTTTTAAGATCCTTTGTGGTCAAGTCCCTTAATATCTCTTTAGTTTCACCTCTTGTCTGTTCCTTTAGATAAATCACTTAGTGATCTGAAATTGTCATGTGAAAAATTGGATAACAGTACCTATCTCAGAAGTAGTTTGAGGATTAAATGAAAAAGTACATGTAAAACTCTTAGCATAATACCTAGCATACACTGTTAATTAGTATTAGCTATTCATAACGGTAATGTTGGCTTTCTTTCATCTACCTCTCCCATGATACTAATTTTAATAATGCATTTTGCACTGAATTATTTTTATTGTTTATTATTGCTTCAAACTAAGTTCTAAGTAGACTGAAAAGTCCCTGAAGACAAAACTGATGCACCTGCTATATCTCCTGAAGCACATAGCACAATACTTAACACATGGTAAAGTTTAATAACTACTTTTTGATAAAGGTTCACACAGGGAAAAGTGACAGAAGTTTTAGTGAATATTTTTAAGGCCATAAAATAAACAACAAAACGCTGGGAACAGCATTTTCCCTCACCTCCTGGGGTAGTGATGTGTCAGTGGGGTTACCACGGGACTTGGCAATGCTCATTGGAGGTCAGTGGGTCTTTTCAGATGGTTTGCTGCCAATATTCTTTGATTTTCTTTTTTTTTTTTTTTTTTGACAAAAGTGGAGTATGGCAGCATGAAGGTGCTAAATCTACTCTACCATTTAAACAATATACAATTCATCTACTCATCTGTAATATCAGATTTTTGCTTCTAACATATAAATATTTTCTCTGAGATACCAAAATAATATAAATTCCACTTCAGTAGAAAGGCATGGAATCCTGAAATGGTTTGAATTTAACCCAGAATAAGTCCCAGGGACTAGAAGATTCAGAGGTGTTTGGATGCTAAAACATCCAGATTTGGGGGAAAGTCTCATTACATGCACTATAAAGTAAATAGGCACCTTCTGACTGTTTCTCTCTCATCTTCCCATATTTTATCTATTATTCTTTCTTTTAAGTTTTTTTTTAGTTTTTTTGAGACAAGGTCTCACTTTGTAGTTCAGGCTGGTCCTGCACTCAGCCTCGAACTCAGCAATCCTCCTGCCTCTGCCTCCCGAGTGCTGGGATTACAGGTGTGAACCACCACACCTCGCATTGTGGGATGTGGTACTGATTGCTGGTGGGTGTGAGTCTCCATGCCCAGCATTGTTGTATGTGGTTACCGGGGATTGAACCTGGGACCTTGAGCCTGCAAGGCAGACACTAGAACCACTGAGCTAAATCTTCAGCCCTTTTCTAGTTTTCTGAGACAAGGTCTTGCTTTGTAGTTTAGGCTGGCCCTGAACTTGTATATAACCCAGAGTAGTCTCAAACTCACACCAATCCTCCTGCCTCTGCCTCCTGAGTGATGGGATTACAGATGTGAGCCACCATGCCCACCATTGTGGTATGTGGTACCAGGAATTGAACTTGGGACCTTGTGCTTGTCAGGCAGATGCGAGAACCAGTGAGCTAAGATCCCAGCCATATCTAGCACTCTTATCCATTCCTTTCTGGTGCTTCTACCTGGTGATTTGGGCTTGCTCTTTGCATCTCAGATTTTTCTAATGAAATCTCTGAGTATTCAGATACCTGCTGTTCTGAACTAATGCATGATTATTTGTATGTAGACTGGAGTAGAGGAGCTAAGGGTGGACTTGTGTGATTATGAGACATGTACTCGCATTGGTACTATAAAATCTTTGAGGGCTAGGGATTTAGCTCGGTGATACCACACCTAACTTGCAAGCATAAGGGCCTGAGTTGAATCCCTGGTAACACACACACACACACACACACACACACACACACACACAATACAATCTTTGAGCTAAAGTTTTATTTATTTAGAAATCATCACAAAGCTAGTGATTATTTTATGGTCTGATGTTACTAAGCAGAAGGCAAATCGACATGCTATGGAGATGAAGAGGGCAAAGTCAACTCTAAACAAAAGAGACAGTGTTTCAAATCAAAGAAAATAAAAGTTCCACATCCTGCAGTCATGTCCAGGTTTTTCTCCTAATATGAAGAAAACACTAAGGAACTAAAAAGAACCTTTTGGAGAAAAAGAAAACCCAGAGTTCAAAGCAGTCCTTACCATCAAATTTATGCATGAATTGTCTTGCTGGATATACACTTCTTTCCACTTATATCCTCTTTCTACACACATTTCTCCCCTAACACAAATACAACAGACAAGCACCCAGGCAGCCCAGAAATAGACATGCACAGTACATACAACACCCAAAAGCAGTTCTCCCCAAGAGCAAAGACATTCCCAGATACTGTTCTCCCAGTACACTGCACCACCCGACATGGGCACGGACTCACATAACAGAAGATGAGTTACAAAGTTACAGACATCTGTGGGCCTGAGCATAATTATCAACGACTTTCGAAACATTGCACATAGAGCCATTGATTGATGGATCTTATTAGTTTTGCTCTTTACTTTTAATACTCCATAATAGTTAAATGCATAAATTTTAGAATCAAATTAAACATAAACCTTCATTCTGCCACTTACTCCCTGTGTGACTTAGAACAATCTGATTACCACCTCTTGCCTCAGTTTCCTCATGGGTAGAATGAGGACAGTATATATCTCATCAGGCTATTATGATAGTGCACAATGAGAGTAATGAGAGCTTCTAGAATGATCAGAGACAGAGTAAACAGGGATTCAAGATTTGATTTAGGTAAGAGAAGTAGTTGAGAGGATTGAGGTGTGGATTCCTTTTCTGTCCTGAGAGTATATAACTGACTTCCTGGATGTATATACATCTCTTACTGTTTTTCTGAGGAAAAACAGTGTGTGTGTGTGTGTGTGTGTGTGTGTGTGTGTGTGTGTGTGTGTGTGTGTGTGTGTGTAGATTTCTGGGGAAATCTATGCACTACAATCATTGTACTACTATATTTATTTATATTTCCAATGTGGTAATACAATATTAAGGATGCTTCAGAGAGTACTTCTTCACTGCCAAACTCTGTCTGTTTGGCAAAAACCCTGTATCTCATTGAGATCACTTTATCCTGGCAACATGGTAGTGCACAGCCTTAGGAGGAAGAGCCAGATAGCATCAGGAAGGAAATGCAGGGCTCACAGTAAACTAACTAAGTTCCGAGCATGCACTACTGATACCGAGAGCTGTTTACACTATGTTCAACACTCACATAACCCAAAAATAAACTGACCAAGTAAGTGCATGGTCATAGGCATTAATGCATCCTTCTGCCAACCATGGCAGTTTTTCCCCTTCTTACCAAAGAAGGGCTGTTAGGACATGGAGCCCTGCTCCGGGCTATAAAGACAGGAACACAGCAGCAGTGGAAAGGGCTTGCCATGGATTCAGAAACACCGAGTCCAAAACCAACTATCCATTTTTGTTTTTGTTTTTTGTTGTTGTTGTTGTTGTTATTGTTTTGAGACAGGGTCTCACTTTGTAATTCAGGTAGGCCCAGAGCTCACTATGTAGCCTAGGTGAGCTCAAACTTAGCAATCCTCCTGCCTCTGCCTCCTGAGTGCTGGGATTACAGGCATCAGCCACCACACCTGGCACTCTGATTTGTGGTACTCATTGCTGGTGGGCATGAGTCACCACACTTGGCATTGTTGTATGTGGTTACCAGGGATCAAACTTGGGACCTTGCACTTGCAAGGCAGATGCCAGAACCATTGAGCTAAATCCAGGTCCCCCAACTCTCCATTTTTTCTAGACCTAGAGCCATTTAGTGAGAAAAATAGTGGGCAGTCCAGATCTGTCTCCTTTCTATCTGAACATGAATAAATCAGTGCACAATAAACAAATAGCTTCTCTTCTGGCTACAAAGTGAAGTGGAAAGAACACAGGCTTTAGAGTTAGGGAGATGTAGGCATGAATCCCAGCATATTTTATGTATGTATGACTTTGAATAAAGCATCTAATTTCTTTGACCTTCAAGTTCCTCACTGGTGAAATGGGAAGATCACCAACTGTATCACAGGGTTGTCAGTAAATGAGAATGCTTCTAGCACAGTATCCAGAACCAACTATTCAGATATGATTCCTCCCAATCCATACATACCATACCACATACCTGGATTCCTCTCTACAGACAAACAAAGTATGGACTTGCTAACAGCTAACGTGCATGTCTACTGTGGTAATGGTTGGTTTAGTTTAGGTTTTAAGTTCTTTTCTTTTAGTTTTGGGACTGGAAATGTTTCAAGGTGTAAGATAGGTTTGATAGGTCTTTAGCGGGGTTATCAGGATTTCATAGCTTTCCAAGGACACAAGAGAAATAGAAATCTCTGGGCCGGGGATATAGCTCAGTGGTTCCGGCGCCTGTCTTGCAAGTACAAGCACCCGGGTTCAATCCCTGGTAACCGCCTAACAATACTGGGCGTGGAGACTCACGCCCAGCAGCAACCAGTACCACATACCACAGTGCTGGGCGTGGTGGCTCACGCCTGTAATCCCAGCACTCGGGAGGCAGAGGCAGGAGGATTGCTGTGATGTGAGTTAGATGATGAGCTCAGGGCCAGCCTGAACCACAAAGCGAGACCCTGTCTCAAAAAAAACCTTTAAAAAATTTTAAAAAGAAATAGAAATCTCTGGTAGATTACAGAAAAAGTGGAGTAAAGAAGAGGCCAAAATCAGACAGACAGTTACACTGTGTAACCTGGAATTTGAACTCTGAGAAATGGGAATTGGAGAATGAAGGTAGCATATTGGAAATGGATCTATAAAATGAGCTTTACTGACTTCCAGGAAGATGGTGGAGTGGTGAGAGGCACAAAAACAGCCTCTCCAAGATTTGGAGTCCAGATGTTGGAATATAGCAACATGAGGAAAAGGAGAGAAGTGGGTTCCTGGGACCCAATAAGGATCTGAAATAAGAATTGGAGCCTATGGGTGATGCAAAGAGAGGGACCTCAATACAGAAGGGGGAGGAGGCAATTGGTGCTTTCTCCCTGAGATCTTACTCATGATGGAGAGGGCCAGCTTGGACCTGCAGAGGTGTGGTAACTACTGGCAGCCCCAGACGTCTCCACAGAGGAATACACAGGAAAGAAGCAGTGGACACAGCACACCGTGGTGGCTGGTGAGTTATTCTGGCTCAGGCTTTCCCCGGGTGAGGGCAGTTGGCTGGCCGCTATTTTAGAAAGAGTCCAGTTGAACTCAGAATTCAAGGCAGCTGTGGGTTGGCTCCATCTGGCAGCTCCCAGTGTCACAAGAAGGCACACTCAAGGTTAGATACCCAAGCCAACCTCAGACCAGCAGGAGGCTTCCAGAGTGTTGCAAGCTGAACAACTCAGGCCCCAGCCTCATAGCCATTACACTGCCTCCCAAAACATACACACCATTTCTAGGAGAAGCCAGTTGTCAAAATCAGAGCTTTGGGGCTCGCCAAAATCTCCTGGGTTGGACAGGTAGCTGGACATGAGGTAAGGAAGGGAGGTGTGCATGTGCATGGTCAGAGGTAGTAGATAGCCCAGCAGCAAAACAGTAAAGATCTTGAGCATTATATGTGTTTGTGAGTCCAACAATTCTGTGCTTCAAAAAGGTAATGACCACCCTAATCCTCTCTTCCTCATGATCAAACTTCTTATAACTTTTTTCTTAGACCTTACTTTCTTCTTGACCATCTTCATCTTTGCACAGGTCACTAATGATACTATTTCTCTGTACCAACAGACTTTGAAAAATCTCCCATACGTTGAAGGCCTCTTTTTCTTTGATATTTTGATGTTTTGGGTCTGATGACTTCCTCCTCCTTTGACTGTTATTATCTTTCGCTCTCTTCCAGAATTTACATCCCTATCTCATGGCCTTTTCTCAGTACACCTCACCCCCAAAATGGGTTCAACAACCAATGGCGAACAAGAGACATTCAAGTAGTGAGCACTTTGGCCTTGCAAAAGTAAGTGTAATGGGGTGGTTAGGGGTTTAGACTCACAGCTAAAGTGCCTGGATTCAAATCTTCCCTGTATTATCTATTAGTGGCATGATCTTGGAAAATCTCTTAAGTCTTTCTGTGACTCCATTTCTTTATCTATAAAGAAGGAATAACAATCATGTCCATGCCTCAGAGTTTTTATGAAGATTAAATGAGCTGACACATATAAAGTGTTCACCTGGGAGAGTAAAATTGTTCAGTAAGTGTTCTTATCATTGTAACAATTACACCAATAATATTATTAAACCAATAATATCTAAAACTTAGATTTTTTTCTGTAAGTGAGTAATTTATTTCTGATAGATTTTTTTTTGGAGACAGGGTTTTACTTTGTAGTTCAGGCTGGCCCTCAACTTACTATGTAGCCCAGGCAAGCCTCAAACCCACAGCAATCCCCCTGTCTCTGCCTCCTGGGTTCTGGGATTACAGGCATGAGTCACCATGACCAGCATTGTTGTATGTGGTTACTGGGGATCGAACTTGGGACCTTGGACTTGCCAGGCAGATGCAGGAACCACTGAGCTAAATCTCTGGCCCTATTTCTGATACTTTTAAAATGTATATCATTTCTCAGTAATTTCATCAAAAGTACCATTATTTTTCTCTATTTTTGGAAGGTCAGTTTGTTGTTTTATTCTGAGTGACAGACAAATAACTGGACTATAGATTTTTCCTAGGCCCTTTGCCTCTCTGTATATTCTCCATGGCTTAAAGAGCTACTTAGCTGCTGAACCAGCCAGCTCCCCACTAGGCATTTCTTACCTAACTCTCTATCCAGGCACAACAAACCTCATGTATCTTGGGCCTTTGTGCTTGCAAGATAGGCTCAGTATCACCTGAGCTAAATCTCAGGCCCCCTTGTCTCATTTTTGTTGGCAAAATTCTACTCACTTTTCCAGATAACTGCATTTCTGTTTCCTTTTTCAGCCTTTCCTAAGTCCCTTAAGGAGATATTAAATTCTTCCTGGTGTTTCTTCCTGCATATTAGCTTGTCATCTTTGCATTTCACCCTCTTTACAACAATGACTTCACATTGTTTTTGTCATTTTGCCAGTAAGTTCTCAACCAAACTCTGTGTTCCCTGAAAGCAAGAATCATTTGCTATTTATTTATCGTTACATATCAAGACGTCAAGGTGCCATTTTGCTCATACAATCCACTATTTCTGCCACTATCATCTGCCTCTCTACAAAGTAATTTATTTTTCCTCTTTCAACAGTCCACTAAAGTGCATTTTCCCTGATTATCCTGACTTCACTCTAATCACTTCTTCATTTCACCATGTTCTCAGTGTTTACTGATATTTGTTGAAGCTTCTCCAACAAATATGTGCTTCAGTGGTTTAGATTCCATTCTTTTCTTCAACTACCCTAAAACATTTAAGGATAATTTATGGAAATCATTTTTAACAGTGATGTTTAATTACTTTCTTTTAAATGATCTATTTTTATGCTTGCAGCAGGGGACAGATATCTATTACCAAGATGCCAAGATGGTTGCCCTTCCCAAATCAAATACACTTCTGGGGAGCAACAGGAACAGAAAGGGGAGAGCAATAAACCACCTAAAGTTTGAACTTTTAAAAAAGAGTCTCTTAAAGTGATTGAAGCTGAGACTGTGGGAAAAGACAGAAAGCTGAAATCCCCCAAACTAAAGGAAGATTCTCTGTACCAATTCATCTCCTTTCTTTTCCAGTTCCACCAGCTTCTTGAGAAGAGCCAGAAGGAGTTCAACCTACCCACACAACTTGTAGGAGAGATTAACTCCTGTACCATAGCAGTTCTAGAAAAATGAAAATGGCACACAAAATATCCAGGAAGGTGCCTTAATGTGTTCAGTGCCCTCAAAGCAAAGAATAAAACTAAGTAAATAAAACTGTAAGGGTGGGCCGGGGAGTTAGCTCAGTGGTTCTGGCGCCTGTCTTGCAGGCGCAACGGTCCGGGTTCGATTCCCCGGTAACCACATAACAATACTGGGTGTGGAGACCCACACCCAGCAGCAACCAGTACCACATACCACAGTGCCGAGCGTGATGGCTCACGCCTGTAATCCCAGCACTCGGGAGGCAGAGGCAGGAGGATTGTGATGTGAGTTGGAGGCTGAGCTCAGGGCCAGCCTGAACCACAAAGCGAGACCCTGTCTCAAAAAACCTAAAAAAGAAAAAAACAAAACAAAACAAACAAACAAAAAAAACTGTAAGGGCTATTTGTACTATCATACTGCTGCGGCTATAGAAATATTCTTCTCTGTCAATAGATACTACATTTTCCTTAGCTAGACTAAAAGTTCTTGAAGGTCACCAACCATGTGTATTTCTTCTGTGGCCTCTGAACTGTCCACCACACTGAGTACGTAGTGGATGCTCACAAAATATTGCTGACAGACCAGTCACTAAGTATTTAATTTTTCTCTTTGCTGTTTTTCAGGAAAACTTATTATTCACAGAGCCAGTGTCTTGGAAGCCAAAAGGAAGTATCCATCTGTTGGTATACATTTTCCCTTGGCCATGCATTATACAGAGATTTCCTCTGGAAATATAAACAAAGGATGCCTGATGAGCCAGGACAAAGAACTATATATAGAGATTAAGTGACCAGCATAGTGAGGTCAAATTATGCCTTCCTTAACCAGATTAAAGGGAGTTCTGGGTCCGCACCTATCTTCCTCCCTCGCTCTCCAGCTCCAAAAGAAACTATTTCTAACTGCCTATTTACTGAATTCTCAAGGCCGAGCAACATATATAACAAGCTACAATTCAGGTAATAAATCTGTGGTGATCTTAATCTGTTTCTGTAATAATAGGAGGACTGCAGCTTTGTTTACTTTCTGAGGAGAATAGAGAACAAGGAGAAAGAACTAGAATAGGAAGGCAGTATTTATGGCCTCTTTACGAAATCAGTCTGTGACAAAAATATTTTCAGACAATAAGGAAGGGGAACAGGTTTGGCATGAAAATAGCCTATTCTAGTTTTCTCTGAAGTGCCTGAGCTGGTATCTTCTACCCTCATCCAATGTGAAAGGCCTGGCTCACACTGTGAAAATAGTCATTCCATATAGACAGATCTGCATTATATAAAAATTCAAATCATCTTTCAGTCTCTGGCTGCCATGATTGACAGAATCCTATTATTTATTTCATTTTATAAAGTATTTATAAGCTTTTATGAAGTCTCAAGTCCTTTAACTGCATTTCTAATCCTGGGGCTTGTCCTAAAGCTTCGGGACATGCAGGCTCTGCATTAAATGAGTATAATAAGTACCTTGGGTTCACCCTGTTATTAAAGGGGAAGGTAGAGACACATTCCCTAACTTTTCAGGAGAGATGATATCATAGGGGACAGCCATGGTTTTCCATAATCCATGCAGCAGGGTTCCTACACTAAACAGACTATGGAGTTACTTCCAAAATGCATTCTCATGCTCAACATTATTATATTATCTCACTATTCTCAGTTAATGTTTTTACTCCCTTTCCCATATTTCCTGCCCAAATATATCCATGTCAAGGTGGATTTCTGTACTGTGTAAGTCCTCAGAGAACAGACACTGACACTGTGGCTGTGATGTTTTCTTTCTACCTGGCATGATGCCATGCATAAAAAGGTAATAGTAAAAGATAACTTTTGTTTAACCAGAGCAGGCAGTGGCCTACATGATGAAGTTTACAAGCATCCCTCAAGATGTCTCTTGAATACCTACTTTACTGATACATCACGGGCTCCCCTTCTCTCTTATTTTCCTAACACAGCACTAGTGCTGCCTCTTTAAGGCTTACACAGGAATGCTAACTTCAGAAAGGCACTGTTTAAATATCATCAGTTACCCGAAAGGCCAGTATGAGTCCTCCCAGGCTAACACAATAATGAATTGTTTTACGAGACTAGCTCCTTGCCACTTGAAAAAAGCAGGGCCTTAAATATAAAGGTTTGGTTGGCAGGATGGCCTGGGCACAGCTGAAATAGACTATGTTTGCTTGAGGCTGATCAAGGTGATAAGCTCCCCAGGGTGGGAAGATGAGACTCTAGAGAGGTCCTAAGTGAATGAGCAAAGGAAATAAACCACTTAACTTTCCTACTTTGTCTGTAACTTGCTCTGTACTTAATAGTCTTTTTATTACAATGTGGAAGGCGATGATTTTAATCTCTAGACACATTTTATTCACTATTAGTTGTTACTTCACCTTCAATCATGCAAATCCTAAACCAAGGGATCCCTTATCTTGTCTCTTACAATACTTCCTTGTCCCTCCACCAGTGTGCATTTCATAGACTGTGGTCCAACAGCAAAATCAAAGACTTGGATAGAGTAGAGAGCATAGAAGGATTCTGATTAGTTGAAAACCACTCCAAAATACATTCTATTTTGCTTTTTTTCATTCTTGGAAGGAAGAGACAGTAGCGAAAAAGAGCAGAATAAAGAAAATAACCATTCACAGAACTGTGATCAGTTCAACTCTGTTTTATAGATGGAAGCGAAGAGACTAAATGACTTACAGTGTGCATGTTAATACAAGAGCTAAGTTTAGGTCCTTATTTTTCAACTCACTTTCTAATGTTCTTCCTTTTCATTCTTTATCCTTCCCAAATCCCCTACCCCTTCCTACTATCTCACAGTTGGGTCTAACTGTATGCTACATACCCTACACACCCTGCATAGAGTATCACTATATTCTACAAATGGAGTGTACAACAAGGATTAAACTTCATAAACCCAAGACTTTGAGATGTCCAAACAACAGGACAATATGAAGTTACCCATAGGATAAAAGGATCCTTTACCTTATGAAAAGATTCTCCACTGTCACTTAAATACGAATTGTCAGGTGGGATTATAATGAAATTATTGCATTGCTTAAAATTAAATTCAAATAGTTATATTTATCTGTCACACAAGTTACATTACAGCTGGACTATGAGGATTTAAATAGAACTAGAAACGTTTTTATTCAATCACTGCCCACTAGGAATCCTGTAATATTTTACAGGACCCTGCCTACCATCTATTCTTTCACAAAATGAACACTGGATTAAATAAGATAGCCAGAGTTTCAAGCATACTCTTGAGAGAGGATTTATTCATTCATTGATTAATTCATTCATTCCAGTACTGGGGATCAAACTCAGAGTGTTTGTAATGAGCTACATTCTAGCAGGGTTTTTTGGTTTGTTCTTGAGACAGAGTCTCACTGTGTTGTTAAGTTGCCCAGGCTAGTATCGTACTCATGATCCTCTTGCTTCCTCACCCAAAAGGCTAGGACTACACAGGCATGAACTACCAAGCTCAGATACTATCTTTTATTATGTCCAGTTAAAAAGAGGTCAAGTCCTCTTCCAAGCTCTGCTCTAAGATTTAATGTAGGTAATAATACTTTAAAGCTTTATATGTGTAGAACAGTTTGCAATACACAGACCACTTTAATATAGATACTATTTGTTGATGATAAGGATAAGTGGAGAGGTGACGAGTAAGAACCAGGCAGGGAGCGTGGTAGAGCTGGGACGAAGGGCAGGAGGTGAGGGAGGACAAGCTAGGAAACAAAAGCAGTCCTGATTATTTTCTCACAGAAACAACAGTGCATTGAATGAATCTTATCCTACCCCAAAGACTCAAGATTCCTAATCTGCCTATGACATCCCATTCATATCTAAGGAGTAATAATCTCCACTTTCATGAAAGAAGCACTTAGTATGTCTTATTCTCATACTGCCGACTTTGAAAGGAAAAAGGACTGTCCCTCCGACTGTCATCCCCCTCAGTCCATTTCTATTGTCTATTTTTTAAAAATATAGATATTTGTCACTTTTCTGAGAACAAGCATCCTGGAAGAATGAGACTTGCTAGAACTACCATTCAGTCTATCACTCCACATGATTAAAATACACTCTGCAAAACTGAAGTTCCCCCAAACAACTGCCTGATACAGGTATTCCAAAAAGATTTGCAAATGTTTCTGTTACATACCTCAACCTGCTGGCAGATCTGTATTAGTTTGGCCATTTGATTTTCTAGTTCACTGTTGCGCTTAACCAGGTTGGTGAGGTTCATCTCCAGGGTTTGCTGTCATCACAAAGTATGAAGCCAGAAGGAAACAGGGAAGAAGGGGGAAAAAAACAATGAGCTTGAGAACCAATTATCCTGTGGGATTTAGTCAGACAGCAGACAGTTATTCCAGAGATCAATGAAACACCTGCTATGAGCCAAGCGCTATTCTAGGTACTGGTTAATAATGTCTATTTACTCCAGCAGATTGTCACTATTGGGGAAAAGATGACATTTATGATGGAATTTATTGACATTGAAACAACCTAATGTTTTTAACTTTTCAAAGGATTTCATAGCCAATATATCATTCTCCCCTCATAATAATTCTATAGCATATGATGAATAGATGAGTAGACAAAGAAGACTATAATTTATTGAATGATTACTGTTTGCCAGACACCATGCCAAAACATTTCATATATACCAATTAACATTCACAGCAATCCCACAAAGATGATTAGCATTTTACTGGGGAAAGAACTGAACTTTAGAGTGAGGTTAAAGTGTTTTGCATTCATACAACTAGTATGTGGCAAAGCTGAGACTGAAACACAGTTTAAAGTTCATATTCATATTTTTTGCTTAGAATTCTATGATTCATTTGGTCTTTTCATTAATGACATTACACATTTATCAGCAGACTCCTTCAGGATTAAAAAAACACAATAGTTTAGGATGAGATTTTTACCTCCCAGCTTTCCTTCTTCAGCATCCAGGGAGATGCTGAACTTTAAACACAAAGCATGACTGTCTCAACAGGGGACACTCACTGCTTACCATCAATTCTTGTAAGTATGAGGAGCCTTCCGCAGGTACCTGTAGCTCCTTAATAACCTTGGCACTGCCCAAATAAATATATCCTAAAGGATATACTAAATATATATATATATATATATATATAGCCAGGGATTTAGCTCAATGTTTCCAGGACCTGTGTTCTAAGTACAAGATCCCAACTTTGATCCTCAGTAACCACATACAACAACACAGGGCATGGTGACTCACACCCACCCGCAATCAGAAACACATACAATAATGCCAGGTGTGGTGGCTCACGCCTGTAATCCCAGTACTTGGGAGGCAGAGGCAGTAGGATTACTGAGTTCAAGGCTGAGTTCAGGACCAGCCTAAATTACAAAGCAAGACTCTGTCTCAAAAAACTAAAAAAAGCTATAATAAATAAAGAAAGAATATATATGTATTTATGTAAATATAAATGTATTTAACCTAAATATATTTAAATATAAATATAATTAAATATTAATAAAATTGTGGAACTTAGTTTAACCAAAGGGGCTAACTTCAATTACAGAATGAGAACTGGTAGCAGACCGAGTCAATAGATGATTTCTTCTAGCAGAATGATCTCAATTCTTTTATCAATGGAAATTCCATGTATCACAAATGACTATACTGATCTATTAGATAACTATAATGTAGATCGATAAACTCAGAGAAGAGACACTATTAAAAATCTGTTTTTCCAACTGTAATATACTTCCATTCAAACATGGGATTCCATGGGAAGAATATGTTTAACAAATATATGTTTTGTTTTGTTTTAGAATGATATAACATTTTATTTTTCACATAAAGAATGAGGCTAGCTTGCTCAACTGAAAATATGCTAGAGTTCTGAGTATTATTATAACTGCATTTTAGTCAATAATCTGCAAAGGGCTCTTTTTTAAAATTGATTTTATCGGTACATTTTATATATACATTATGATCACATTCAACATTGAGAATTTGTACCAGTACATGACAAATCTTGATTTTCATTTTTTCCCATTCCTTTGCACTCCCTACAGCCCTTCACCCCTATATACATAAATTTTCTTTTTTTACCATCAAATTTTTTCTTTCCTTTCTTTACTTATCCCACCCTCTTCCCCTTTTCCTTTTGAACATTTTCTTCCTATTTTACAATACCTATCATACATTTTAGAACTCATTTTTCACCTTTAGTTTTTCATACCAGAGAAATGATACAGTATTTATAAATCTGTGTCCTATCTATTTCATTTATGAGTATGTCCTCAAAATGCATCCAGTGGGCTGGGGAGTTAGCTCAGTGGTTCCGGCACCTGTCTTGCAAGCGCAAGGACCCCGGTTCACTCCCCGGAAACCATACTGGGTGTGGAGACTCATGCCTAGCAGCAACCAGTACCACATACCACAGTGCCGGGCGTGGTGGCTCACGCCTGTAATCCCAGCACTTGGGAGGCAGAGGCAGGAGGACTGCTGTGATGTGAGTTGGAGGCTGAGCTCAGGGCCAGCCTGAACCACAAAGCGAGACCCTGTCTCAAAAAAAAAAAAAAAACGCATCCATTTGAGTACAAATGACTCAAATTTATCATTCTTTATGGCAGAGCAATACTCCATTTTTTAAACCACATCTTTATCCACTCTCTTGTTGATGGGCATTTGGTTTAACAAATATATGTTGAATGGTTGTAATACTGATCATGAAACTGATATTTCATAAATGCTTCATGGCCAGGGATTTAGCTCTGTGGCACTGTACCTACCATGGAAGCACAAGGGCCTGAATTCGATCCCCAGTACTGCAAAAACAAAACAAAACCAGTAACAACAACAAAACAATCTTCATAATGCAGAGCAGAAGTAAGATCTCTGCTGAGTATTCCTCACTTGCAGCCCTGAACTGAGATACACAGCTTCCATAAATCCACTGAACATAAAAATTAGGGCTGAACACATGAGTTCTGACTAGACTATGGCCCTTAGATTACCATCATAAAGCTACGAACAATGGTTAGTTTGCTCCCCCCTCCTAGAAATTTGCAGAATGTCAGAACATTTTAATGACACAGAACTGGAACTGATAAGATAATAATTTCAATCTTGCTTCATTAATATGAAAATGCTTTGAAAAATAAATCACTGGCTAGTGAAAACAACACCTGTTGATGGCTTTTTGCCACTATTTTCTTACATTATGAGACATAATTTGAGGAAAATATTGAACATTTACTTACTTCCTATTCATTTGCAAAGAATTAAAACCTCTCAAATTGGAATTGATTCTCAATAATGAACATATGCAAGGAAAAACAGAGAAGTGAAATAATTATGCAATCCATTTTCTAACCTTTTCCTTATCATTCCTACCACTGACAAATCATTTAGAACTAAAAATTCGGGGCCACTCCAGGTTTGAATGATTTGATTGATTCGACCAAATAATTATCCTGTCTGTACTGTAGCTAAGTAAAAGAAGGTGTGTGTGTAAAATCTTTTCAGGTAAAAAATAAACATGTCTTTTTGATATTGTTCAGTTTTGAAGAAATGGTTTGTTTTGCTCTTGTCTTATACAGTCCAATTGATGACTGGGCCATGTTCCTTCTGTCCAAGCCTGGTAAGTACAAGCTTCTCAGAAGAGCAGAATCATGACAGCAAGAGAGCCACAGTGGAGGGGAGATTGGAATGATGATATCTGCTAGGAGGAAATGGGGACAGGAGGTTGGCAGGGAGAGTAAAAGGAAGCTCCCATTTCCTGTTGCAGCAGGTTACCTCTGCGTCCTTCTGTGCTTCCCCATTGTGAGGGTACAGAAGCCATTTTAGCTCGCAAATCTCAGACACTTCACTTGCAGATAATCATATCATTTTGGCTCTCATAAAATCAGATGTGTGTCTAAATGGCACAGAGTGAGAGGAAGATTCTGCTGGGTTGCATGATTGAGATTTTAAAAGAGCTGAGTTAGCTAAATTGGCAGTGTATACTGATTCCTTTTTATTTTAATCCAAATTCTACTCCATTTGTGTTATGGACTCAGCCTCTGTGCTCTGTATTACCTTTTCCCAATGAGGAACATGTTTTGCCATCTGAGGAAGACTGACACAGGCTATTCTGCTTCCAGATAGCATCCCATTAAAAGAAATGGCTTCTCAGGGTCAGGGATTTAGCTCAGTGGTTCCAGGAGCCTGTCTTGCAAGCACAAGGGCCCGGGTTCGATCCCCGGTAACCATATACAATACTGGGTGTGCAGACTCACACTCAGCAGCAATCAGCACCACATACCACAGTGCCGGGCATGGTGGCTCACGCCTGTAATCCCAGCACTCGGGAGGCAGAGGCAGGAGGATTGCTGTGATATGAGTTTGAGGCTGAGCTCAGGGTCAGCCTGAACTACAAAGGGAGACCCTGTCTCAAAAAAATCTAAAAAAAAAAAGAAAAAGAAAGGAAAAAAGAAATGGCTTCTCTAATCTCTCAAAAAATTGCTGGGTTCTTTTTGTTTGTTTATTTGTTTACTCCTCTAGACATAGGTTACTTCAAGTCACTTTCTCATTGGCTCCCTCAAGAAATTTAGTCATAAATCCAAACACTTGCTCTCACTACAGTGAGAATGATTTTATTCTTATGGCACAAACTAGACCCTGATTTCCACTTGTCATGCTCTGCAGGCAGTTGTATTCACACATACATGAGCATACTTACACTGTCCTAACACAGCACATCTCAAAGACTACAAAAGAGCACAGCCTCTCTGCCTTGTGCTATTGAAGATCATTAAGTGTTTAGAAACTCTCATGCTTTCTGAAAGGCACAAGGGGAATATTACTTAAATCTAAGCAAGATTCTAATCATGGGATTTTGATGTAGGAACTGAACCCTGAGGTAGGGAATAGGAAAAAGAGGTAAAGGAGAGAAGAAAGACCAATCTATCTCAAACTTGAGTTTTCCCAGTTGTCAGAAGACAGCTTCATTCTTAAAAATAACCTGAGCTAGTAACCCCATAACTACTCTTTTTTTTTTTTTTTTTTGAGACAGGGTCTCGCTTTGTAGTTCAGGCTGGCCCTGAGCTCAGTCTCCAACTCACAGCACAGCAATCCTCCTGCCTCTGCCTCCCGAGTGCTGGGATTACAGGCATGAGCCACCATGCCCGGCACTGTGGTATGTGGTACTGATTGCTGCTGGGCCTGAGTCTCCACACCCAGTATTGTATGTGGTTACCGGGGAATTGAACCCTGGTCCTTGTGCTTGCAAGACAGGCGCCGGAACCACTGAGCTAAATCCCAGTCCTCCATAACTACTCTTCCACATGCTCTGTTCGACAACCTGTCTATACACTGACATTTCCAGGTCTTCCAACAGCCAGAAGCTAGATTTTTCACTTATACTTTGGGGGTCATATTCTGCCTTCTTTTTTGACTGCTTGTCTTAAAATACTTATTTTGCTTTTACTTCAGTCTGTCACTTTATGTATCAATTACATATGGCCTTAAAACAACAGAACACACCATCTGGTCCACAAACGAAAGCCCACACCCTTATGCCAGAGTTGATTCTTTCCCCAAACATTTATTTGCTGTTGTATAGACACAGGCTACTACATCCCAGAAAGCAATGCAGGTGATACACTTCATGTGTATCCCACAGGCCTACTCATCCTGCAGCTCATTAGAAAATAACCAGCCCCTCAAGCCAGGTGAAACAAGAAGGCATCTCTTTATATTCCAAAAATCTCTGCAAGCACAGAGCAGAGGCCCATACGTCTCTTTCTCCCCTTATTAGAAATGTTCCTCAAACTATCTGACATTCTTCTCCCTCTCCCTCTTCAGGTATACAACATAATCAAATCTCTAGCTTAAGTGAGTAAATTATTATTTGGATCTTCTAAAGGAAAATCTGCACTAAAAACATAAATCCAGTGTTTATTTTGATAACACTAAGAAGAGTGAGCCAAAGCCAAGTCTATGTTCTTGCAGGCCTCCAGTCTCTTTTACTGCCCCTCCTATACTGTCTCATGAGTCTGTTTTCACAGCTTTATAACTGTGTCCTTAAATATTTGTCTCCCCGGAACTAACCTGACACTTACAGGGCTGACTTATAGGGCTGAGATGCTGTCTTCATCACTGGAACCTCAACACATCTCCTAGTGCCCTATAGATATTCAAATAGGTGTTCTATTAAATGTCTCATGAGTAATTGAATGCTGAATGACTCACAATAACATTAAATCAAAGCATCTCACCAAAACTGTTTTCTCTTCCTAATTTCTTCATTTCTGTCCTCAGTGCCAACATTTTTCAAGACACTCCCAACTCAAAAGGCCAGTTCTAATTCTTTCTCCCTATAATCTATAAACACTACACAGTATTCACCAAGTTCTTTCAATTCTTTCTTCATGGATTCCCCCTAATTTTACCTCTTTTCTCCCCTAAAATCACTCATTATCCTCTGTTCATGAGTTTGATGACATCTTGTCCTGACCTGTCCTCTATTTTTCAGAGTATTCTGTGCAATTTCTGTCATGGCATTTATCATACTAAATTAGAATTTTCCTTGTACTTGTCTGTATCACTTAAGCTCAAAGCCTCTTTATTGGAGGGATGACTCCTTATTTTCTGTGTACTAGATCCTACCTCAATATCTAATGTATTCATAAAAAAGCAAATGTTCGTTAATTGTTTGCTGAATGAATCTCTAGCCTAAATACCTGTTTCTACATTTTAAATTATAATCGTTCTTTTTCTTTTGAGAGTGTTTCACTTTCTAACTCTGGCTAGTCTCAAAATAATCTTCCCGCTTCAGCCTCCCAGAGTGCTGGAATTAAAAGTTTGTACCATATTACAGCTACTTACTGGTTGTTCGATCATCAGAAGAGACAAAGAACCAAAGATCACTATCTCATTATGTGAACCTCTCATGAATTTAAAGGCAATCATCATTTTTTTCCTTTTAAACTTCACTGCTTTGGGCTCAATAATTCTTGTTTCCTTACCAAACTGTATTTCTCTAATATGTTTCTTTGCCCAATGACAGATAGGATTTTTATGGACTCAAGAATAATCTGAGATAACATTTTGCAAACTGTTCTCAAGCTAACAATTGTTGACCATTTTCAGATGTTGATGAGGCGATAACTTGGGAAAAAAACAATTAGGAAAACAAAGAGGTAAGATCACAGGCCGGGGAGTTAGCTCAGTGGTTCCGGCGCCTGTCTTCCAAGCGCAAGGCGCCTGTCTTCCAAGCGCAAGGGCCCGGTTCGATTCCCGGGTAACCACATAACAATACTGGGTGTGGAGACCCACACCCAGCAGCAACCAGTACCACATACCACAGTGCCGGGCGTGGTGGCTCACGCCTGTAATCCCAGCACTCGGGAGGCAGAGGCAGGAGGATTGTGATGTGAGTTTGAGGCTGAGCTCAGGGCCAGCCTGAACCACAAAGCGAGACCTTGTCTCAAAAAAA
>PVIR01028134.1:0-22246 GCA_004026965.1 Petromus typicus
AATAAAAATAAATTTAAAATCCTGAGGTTATAGCTTAGTATGATGGGGCTAGGTTCAGAGCTCGATGAAGGAGAGATCCAGGATTGGCTTAGTCAGGTACAGCGCAGGTAAGTCCAATTAGCACGCTATGGGACAAGGAGCGGCATAAGAACACCCGCCTCCGTGCATAGAAACCAGGTCTACATATGCTAAGCAGAGCCTACCCTGTCCCTCCTCAATGTCTTGACTCTGCGGGCCTCAGCCAGGACGAACGGTACCAAGCAAACGGGCCCTGGGCAGGGGCAGATCACAACACCAATCATGTGATAATGAAATTGCACACCAATCAGTAACAGCCAGCTCTGTAGCACGCCTCTGTCCCTGCCCTCTCTGCCACTCTACATGAAACCAGTGCTGAAGCAGAAGTGTTCACTGAAACCTTCTCCAGAGCCTTCGTGGTGACTCTACACCTCACCCTCTCAGCCAGAATGAAACTTGTTTCCTCAACAGCCTTAACACTGACAACATCCGGTACTATACATCCAAAAGAAAGGGGGAAAAGGAGAGTAAGGGAGTGGGAGAGGGAGGAGGGGAGGGAGGGGGAGAGGAAGGAAAAGGTGAAAAGGAGGAGGAAAAGGAGAAGAAGAAGAAAACAAAGAAGGACAAAAACAGGAAGAAGAGGAAAAGGAGAAAGCGGAGGGAGAGAAAATAATTCAAAATTACCTTGGTAAAGTCCTTGGCATAAAAGCAAGAAAAATGAATGAAATCACAATGCATCATAATGTTCTTATTCATAATTAATAAAGATCTCATTCAAAATATATAAGAAGACATGAGAAAATGTAGTATCTATTTCTGAAGAATTTCATTCTGCACTTCTATTTTATTTCTTGTTTATCAGCAAGACAGTCTCTTCTTTTATTCTTTGCTTCTTATCTGATAATTAGAATAGCTCCTTCTCTTCTAGGCTTCCCTTTCATACATGATCTCACCTAATGCATGGAAGAGAAATAAGTGTCTGTCTGTAAACTTCTGCTGAAACAGTGGAAATTTTTTTTCCTTGAATTTATCAAGGCTAATACATTTAATATTCTTGGCCATAATGGGTTTATTTGTCAGTCTCCTTAGGCCTTTTACTAGAACAGTGGAATACAATTGATATATTAAGTTTATTTCAGTCATTTACATTCCTTGGGTCAAGAAGCTAACTAATTTTCCTGAATAGAGAACCCTCAAATATTTGCATTATATCAGATTATCTTGATGAGAAAGAAAAATAAATGTCTTCTGAATACATGGAAAACAATGTCACACTTCTTGTTCATGACTGAGGCAGAAAATGATGTGCTTTGAGGTGATTCTAACAGGAGTCACAGTGTAGTTCTACATCAAACAGTCCCATTGATATTTAATTGATATGAATAACACTGCTCAGAATTTCACACAATAGAGACTGTGGCCAATCAACCTTAGTAGGTACAACCTTAGTATGTACATGAACTTGAAAAAGATGTTGCATGACATATAAGGAGTTGAAAACAATTGATACTATATATTAACACTGAAAGCTACAATACAGTCACATGGGAATATTGCTAATATATTAAGCAGAGCATGCCACAGGTGAGCTGATCTTTTAAGTCATTAAGTCAATTCTCATACAGCCTGATAAAATCATTTCTATGATTTTAAGCACTTATAGAGAAGATGGAGTGGCTTTGGAGTCAAGTATCTCTCCAAATGTAACAACTAGTAAATATTAGATGTAAGGTTAAGACTATCAAGTCATACTTTTTTTTTTTTGTTGTTACATGTCACCCAACATGGCTTAGAAATGTACATAGGGTAAAATTGGTGTGACAGAGTAATCAACAGTATCAGAACTGGAACATAAAGATAAGTCTGCTGGCCAAGGAAAGGAGAAATAAATGGAAAAACTGCACAGTTTAACCCAAGGAATGTGGCTGTGAGCAATATTAGCATGTTCAAGAAAATGTTGGTTTCTTTCAATCTTGAAATGTAGAAATGAGATCAGAATAAAGCCATAGGTTTCTTCTATCCAAATGTAATCACATTCAACGAGGACAAATTTATGCTATCAGTGCTTTTTGGGTTTTATGTGCTACTAACAGAAGTGGTAATAGCAAAAAATAAACATTTATTATATTTTTAAAAACAGCAAATAAACACTATATCTGCAAAGGCAGTAAAAATTTCAATATGCATTACCATACTGATATTATTTCAGATATAGCTTATAAAATCCTAAAACAATTTTAAAGTATCCTAGTGTTGCAAATAAAAGTTTCCAGAATGGTGCCTTTGGACAGAGCTTTCATAATCTTAGTATGGTATATTTTCTGTGTCATTTCATAGGGACATTATTGTAGTGTAAACTAATCTATTAAGTTTTCAGTCTTCCCAGTTAGATAGAAATTAATACATCAGTTGTTCTCAGTGTCTGAGGTTGAAGGTGAACACAGGTCAAGTATTAATCTGGCTGGCTGCTTGGCACATGCCAGCTATATTATCTCTCCCATAATATGAAATAAGCTATGAAAAAAATGCTTTCATTTTGATTTCGTTTTTAGGTTCTTTTGTCTTTCACCCTATCTATAACTTGCAATTTGAAAATGAGTTTTGTGACCCATATCTCTATAGCAATCTTTAATTCATTAACTACAACTAGCTCTTTTTACTAGAGTCTGTTGTTTGGATATCAATAGGTTGTATTTTTTTCTAGAAGGGTCACAGGCAAAGCATGCACACACCAAAATTATTATGCACAAAAGAGCAAGAAAACAGAAAGAGGAAACATTCAGATCCCTGTCCTGTTTCAAAATGCTGGTTAACAGCATTAGTTCTTCCAAATAGTGACAGTATATTGGCAATATGTCATCTTTCTTAGTTCTGTTTGGTTTTATATTTATATTGCTGGTCTTGTTCTTTGATAATTTGTTTCAAATTTTCATTATAAAGTTTTATATTAAAATATAAAGAAATATGTTCTCTACAATTTAATTTTGTGCAAAAGAAAAATAATTTGAAAAACAAAGTAATTAATATACTTTCATATTTTGTAAGTAAATATGTTAATTGAGACTAAAAATAACAACATATTAATGAATTATCTGTATAATTTATTATATAATTTACCACTTAGGAGTTTAAATTTCATATAAATATAATCTCACTCTGTTATAGTACATTAAATATATAAATAATGTCATATTTTCATTATATTTCACATTCAGCTTTACAAAAATACATTTTTGGCACATCTGTGTGAGACCTTGCAGCTAATCATTCAAACAACTACACAAAATTACAGAAGAAAATACAGCTTTAAAATTACAATAGATGTATAGAACATATAGTCTTAATAGTTTGTATTTAAAAGGTAATATAAATCTTGTATAAACAGGATCTAAAAGATTACATATTAAAAGTTATAAAAGCTGAATAATATTAAAAGATAAAAACAATCTGGTAGGATTATACACACTGTAATCTTCATCTTTTTGGTAATTCCCTTAGTGTAAAATATCTATCTACCTGTATATCCCAGAATTCAAACATTTATATATCCACCACTATCAAAGAAGAAGCACATTATGTCTTGAAAGTAATGTTCTTACTGTCCTTTAAGAACAACCTTGTGCTTTAACAAAGAAAGAACAATGAAGTTTGAGAGTTCCAATGTCTTAGGATTTTAGCTAAAATGCCAAACAACATATATTAACTACTTTCTGCTTCTGCTGTATACATAAAGACATTAGCATTAATATAAAAGTTCACATGTAAACATTTGTTTTGAAACTTAAAATATACCAATGTGCTGCCTCGAGCTACAAGCCCAAGTCTCTATATAAAATTATTATATAAAGAGATTATTTTTGAGAATATGGCTGGGGTAATAATGTTGTTTCATAATCCAAAAGACTAGTCAACCAGAAAGCTTGGAAGTAACCACTTTGTAAACAAGTAAACAAGCAGATTTTTTCCCTCTGTCTGTAAGAGAAATAGAGGTCAGGGTAACACAGGGGAAGCAAGCCTAGTTCCTCATTTGTTAGATACCTACAATGCGAGTTTGTGTTTTCTAAAAATGAAAAATGAGTTTTAGGGACTACAAAGGTTAAGAGTAGGAAAAATATTAATAAAGCCTTTGCCTAAAAGAAGAAAAAGGGGGACCCAAAATGAGAGACTTATCTGAAGAGCCAAAGTTACTCCATGTTCAGTTTAAATTGAAGTTGTTAGGTGGCAGCTGCTTAGACTCTGGGAACCTGTTCTTCTACTAACCAGAAGATGTTCTGCTTCTGTAACATCTGCTTCTGAAAAAAAAAAAAAAACCTCCCCCATCTCAGAACTAGGTTAACTGGTAAGATTGTGTTAGATACTACAAAGAATAATTTTGTTAGCTTTTGCTTTGCTCCTTCTGTACTTTTCCACTTGCTTCTCTGTGGGTTTAAGATCCCAGGGTCAACTGCTCAGGGCTCCATTTCTTGCCGAGGTGGGGTCCATGTATGTTAATAAAGATTTAACTTCTAAATTGGGTGTCTGTGGTTGTGGTATTGTCTTGCATTCAGTGGTCCAACACATCCACCTCCTGTCCCTGTGGGCTTTTATGCAGCAAAGCCACAATGTCAGGCAGGTTGAAGGTGGGACCAAAGTACAGTCAACCAATAACACTGCAAATACAGTAGCTTAGGTGATACTAGTACAATGAGAAGTCACAAAATACTCAAAGCCGTGATCAACCAGTAAGATTGCAGAAAGTATAATTGCCCAGGTAATATTGATTAAATGTAGATGCAATGAGAAATCAAGTCACATAATAATTATGAAGAAATTTTGGATCTAGGATCTTTTCCAGTTAAAGTCCTGCCTGGCTCTCCATGAGGTGGGTTTGAGGGAGCTATTCAGTATATCAAGCCCTGCTGTTTATTCTAGGGAAAGTGGCACCTCAATCACTATTGTTTATCCTATGTGGGTGGGATCGTCTCCTCCAGCAATGCTAACCTCCGAGTTGACTCCTTTATTTCTAGGGTCTCCCTAACTGTCTGCAAAATGTCTACCTAGCTTTTTTACCTATCACAATGAGATGAACTACTATCCCCTCCAAAAAAATTAGAGACCAACAGAGCAATACAAAAGGGTCAGCAACAGCTTACTGGAGTAAATACTTACATCATAGTCTAGAGAGAATGACAGGGAAGAAAAGATGAACTTCAGCTGACAACTCCCTGAAGGCTCAATGTGGACACATCTGTAAGACAAAGTCACTCAAATGCCAAAAACTACCATGGGGCATACTTCAGGCTGTCAGAGTGAATTCTAGAGAATTCCTCTGTGTTTCCAAGAAAGAAGGAAGAAAGTGTACAATTTTGTAATATCTCCCAACATATTTTTCTTCTAACAAAGGTGTGATCTCAGAGGAAGCCAGTCCATGAATAAATTATTGGTGATTCTATCAAAGTCTAGATGATTCAGGCAGAAGGGATTAGCCCACTTCAGCCCATGTCAGCCATATTCTCTTGCCTTCCAGATGGTGAGCAGAAGCTGAGAAATGTGTGTGAACTTCATTCCTCCATGGTGCAAATCAGTAAGTCTGCCTTTGACTTATACCTTTGAGTGCTTCTCCTTCCCTCAAAGTTGATCACCACATTCTTCAGGTCCTGTTCTACAGAATTTTATTTCCCCTGGTACATCATTTCTGCTTATTACTCAAATTAAAAAAAAAGACCACAGTAAAGAAACAAAACAAAAATTGAAAAGGCAGTGTAAGTCTCAAATTAGGCTGGGATATGGTAATAATGTTGGAATGATCGGATGGTGACATAATACAACCTTCTTAATAGGTCATCAGGTCTAATAAATGAATTAGACAATATGAAATAACACATGAATAACAAAAGCCAAAAATGAAAATGTTAAGATAGAAAAAAAATAGATATTTTTAAAAGCACAAAAATGAGTGTTTTGATGGACTCATTAATGGGCCTGGTATCAGTGTCAAAGTTGAATCAAAAATGTCCTGCTGAAGGTCATGTGTATAATGATGTGTTTTTGGAAGATGGTTAAATATTCACTTGGTTATTTTTTAGCAAAAATATCTCCATATAACTAATTATTCAGTCGTTCATTAACGACAAAAGCATTATTTTTTCTATATATACCTCTATAATAAAATACTGAACTAAGATTTGAACTTATCAATAGCTATTTTAATGTAATTGGGTTGAGAAAATATGAGCTATTCTTTAAAAGATTGTTTGGATATTATGAAATTTAACACTGAGTTTGTCATCTTATGGAATCATTCTGCACAATTATTTAATTCATGTTTATGATTAAAAGTGGAAAAAATATATTATTAAATTAAATTACAAAATAAGGCCATATTAAATAATATTACAATATCTCTTTTTGAAAAAAATGGTTTTATGTACATAAAAACTTGGAGGTAGAGTACAGTACAGGTCTGTACTTCATTCTTCTCAATGTCTTCTGAAAACACTGTAGTGAAGCAAAACAAAGTACAGTAAAGTAGTGTGGTGGTATTTATATTTAGAGTATCTTGATGGAACAAAAAATAAAACTTTTTTCAGAACAATTATTCTATTTTTAAAATAAAACTTCTTATGGAGACCACATAGGATTAAAATAAATTCTAGTGCATTTTTTCTACTTGTTTTCTTGATGCTAACTGAATTCTTATTTGACAAAGCAGGATACTATTTCACAAAGTAGGAATTAACATAAGTGGAACTTTTCAGATGGTCAGAAATAAAACAGTGACTCCCAAAGCCAATGGAAGTAGGGAAAGTAAAGTTTGGAAAGTCATGGCAGGTTGTATTTTGGGATGATTGTTTTTCCTCCCACTTGTAGAAAAATTACATTATAAAAACAAATGCCTGTTTAAGTAACTTCCAGTGCATCATTAGTTTAGATGAGCTCGGGACAAAATCCTTGTTCATTCTTACAAAGTAACTTTCCAGGTAACACACCACTGAAGCAGTACTGTGACTAAACACAAATTATTAAAATATCATTCTCATGATATGTAGCTTGAAAATGTCTAATGGCAGCACAATAAGAGTCTTGAAATATCTTCTGTGTACAAGAAACACTTCAAGGACTTATTGTCATGAAGGTTTACTGTCTTAGAAAATTATTCTGTGATTGCTATTTTACAATGAACTGGTAAATATAAACATAATCTTATGCATTTCCATCTTTGCAAAAATGCAATATTATTAATTAATGGCAAAAGAATGGCTTATAAGGAATTGAGTCATCTATGCTAGAAGAGATTAAAATATCAGATGAAGTTTTATATTATTTGACACCCGTTTTACTATATTTCCTCACATAAATAAGCTTAGGGAGTTTTGTAGCATCAGAATCGATATTCTTATTTATGTCATTTAAACTTTTAGCATTGCAATACTCTCATGCAGATGCTTGAAAGATGCTCATAAAGATGCTTCTTTATCTGATGATGTGATTAAAATCCATAAACTAATACAAATATATCCAGAAGTGAAATTTGATAGTCATTACTCTTAAGTTTTACAAATGCACACTTGATTTCCTAATTTTAAATGTGAATCCAGAGACTTCTTATGTATGGGTGTCACTTCATATTTAAATTGGTGTTTTGAATGGCAAAATTTACATAAGTTGCATTCAGAAGTATCACACTTCATTTCTAGAAAGTGAGAATGAAGTAAGTCTATTGTAAAGCAGTCTGTTGTAGAATTCTTTACTTGTTCCCACATTTCCAATATTTTACAATCATTTCAACCACGGATTTATACCCAGATTTCTTGTCATTTTTCTGTATTCTATTTCAGGTATTTTAAGATTTTTTTGTTTAGTTTCATGTTTATCTAATTTAGCTATGGAAAATATGATGGTTTACCTACAATGCAAAACGCCAACGAATGGCATAAGCAGAGAAAACACGGTGGGAGATTCAGGTGGGAATCCTGAAATTTCTACTCACAGCTTGATGGTGATGTTCACTTTAAAACAAAGACCAAAAGTCAAAATATGGGCAGAGGGATATATTGAGGAGAATGATCAACATTTGATTAAAAAAACATTCGAAAGCATCTGAATCATTAGTTATCTTATCTATTTAGATACTTTATATTGGAGAATGGGGCAGCTAAATTAAGAGGCTGGCTTTTCTTTGAATCACTGCTTTCTGGGGTGAATTTTATTAGCTCAGGAAAATTATTTATGTTTTCAGGCAATAAGATTTTCCTAGATGGTTTGGATAAGTGAATGGGTGTCCAACAGTGTCACTGGTGTCTTCTTGTTTATTTATTCTGTCTCAGCTGTACTGTGATTGTGCTGATTCAATCAGAAGGGATTGTTAAATATAATCATCACTGGTTCCATTTAGCAGCAGGAAATCTATATTTAAATATCTGCTTCTTGAAATAGAGAACAAGTTCTTAGAATGTTTATGAGGTTGTAGGATCATCGAGTATTATCCTGAACATGGTGATTTCTGTTTAACTACATATTGTTCAAATATTAGACCAAAGAAATTTAAATTATAATTACCATTTGTAATAATGTTATGTAATAATAAAATTAACATTATCACATGTTAGAAAAATAATTTCCTTGGTTTAAAAATCTCTCAGTAAAGTAGACTGAATTCAAATTAGTATGACATTTTAAAACATATCATGACTTGTTTTCTTCCAATTTCAGTATAATGATAATAAATTGTGAGATAGACTACAGATATTTAACATAATCACTTCAAAGATGATAATGACTCTTCTCAAACATCTGAACTGTTTTAGTAAAGGTAATAGGCTGAAAATTGGTTGCAAAGATTAGGAAGTTGGGTAAAATTTTGTAAAGATTTAATAGTTACATATAAGAATCTTTGAGAAATAATTTTAGAAATGTTCAAGGAGTTATTTCTTGACTACTAGTTCTTCACTAGATTTGATCTTGTACTTCCTGGGGATCTCTCATAATATCCTCAGACAATTTGTTTGTCACAGTGGAAGGAGGTACATTACTACTATCTGGTTAGAAGGCAAAGAAACTATTGAATGGACAAAATGAACAGAATAGCCAAACACTAGAGCACATTTACACAATTCATTAGCTAAAACCTTGCTGGAGAGGTGATGAAAATTTAAAAGATTGATGATAATTAGTATTATAGCATTGCAATATACCTATTTATAGATTATATTAATTTAAATACCGATTACAGAAAGCTTTCTTTTGTGCTTATGAAAAATTCTTTTATTGTCTTGTTCATGTTTTGATTTTTGTTTGTTTGTTTGGGATTTTATAGACAGAGTCTCATTTTGTACTTCAAGCTGGTCTTGAGCTCACTATATATGCCAGATTGGCCTTGAATTTGTGAGGAATTCCTGCCTCAACCTGCCCAGGGCTGGGATTATATACATGAGACACCATGCCTAGGTGAAAAATCATCTTAAAGTATCAGTTGATCAGGGGCTCAAATGCAATTTCTGTAAGTTTTTTTAAGCTTAAACTTAATTTGGCATACTGACATTGAACTTTGAAGAATTTTATGCATATTTTCATATTGAAATATGTATTGTCATATACACCTTGATTAATAAACATGGACATGCAGTTTGATCAGGCCAGTGCATTCAAGTCTGCTCAAGAAATACAGGTAGCTGGCTCTTGGTTGAAAGAATTTCTATCATACATCTGACAAAATTAAGGAATTGAAATGAACTTGGGTAATAGAGTAACAAAAACTTTTGGGTAACCCCAGATAATGTACAGTGATTGTCGTTCTTTGATTGTAAAACTATACTCTTGGGATAGACTGCTAGGCATAATATGATGATCTCCCTACATCTTCCATTTCTTTCTCTACTATTTTACTGTATTAATATTTCTCTATATAATCCCCTCTCTATATAATCCCCCATTTAAATGAGCATTGTTTCCTTGCTCCAGTGGCTTTAGCTTTATTACTTCCATAAGATGTATTCCTTGATCTCTTATTCCAAAATTATATTCAATTATAAGCCCTACAATTTATGATTCTAGCCCCAGAATTTTTCCCAAACTACTGATACACTATGTTAGAAACTGCCTTGTTCTTTATGTCTCACTCTCTTCAGAAGTTCACTTTGTAAAGGTTTTCTTTTATTTCTTCCTTCCTTCCTTCTCTCTCAGTTCCTTTTTCTCTTTTAAATTTTTTATTAATTTAATTTTTCTTCTGTTTCTCTTTCTCTTCTGTCTTGTTTGTTTCCTTTGTAGTTTCCCTCTGTTTCTCTGTTACACTCTTACTATCTTTAACACTACATATGTGTATAATTTTGCTTGTTTCTTTCTTATACTATCTGTGATATCTGTATTGCATTTGGTACTTTCAGGAAAATATAAATGACAACAAAATATCTACACACATAATTTACTATGGGGCATTACCTTCAGAAATCTTGCTAGAATTAAAAGACAGCCAAGAAGTAACATGAGTATTGCAATGGCAGTTGTCTACCACTCCTGTAGAGAGGGACTTCTAGAAAGTGAATTCCTGTCCCTCTCATCACTTCATCACTTTTGGTAATTGCTACCTTGCTGTATTTTTCCTCAGCTACTGTAACCTAAGTTTCTGCCAAAAGACATTACCAGCAATTGATTAAAAATCTGGAATTGTCAGGGACACTCAATAAGCACCAGCCACATCCCTGTCTTGTGATAGCAGGAGGAATTTGGGTTGACTGGTAGCAGCGAGCAGCAGCAGAAACCTGCAGGCCTGGCAGAGACTGAGGACATGACTAGCGGGAGCAGAGACCATAGTGCAGCAGAGCTGATGGTCAGCAGCATCAAGACCCACGATGTTAATACAGAGGCCCGAAGGCCTTTGGTCCACTCAGCCCACAGCTGTATTTTCCTGACTCATGATGTCTATCTGAATTGAGCAAGATCTCTCTGCATGCTGGAGTGTTTGGGACTCAACTTTTACATGTTTTGTTGTTTTGTGTTACTTTCTTCCCTTTTATCAATGTTATATTATATTACTCTGCCTTTTTTATTGATGTAGTTGTGTATTAATATTAATATTACACATAGGAATACTGACACTTGAAGTATATCTTTGTTTCAAGATTCTCTACTGTATCTCCAATAATAGTAACACATATCATATTAATGAGAGTGAATAAAGTCAGCCCATAATCAAAATTTTGTCAAGTCATTTGGAGAAATCTTCAAAGTGGCCACTTTAGATTAATTGCACAATTTCTTGTGCCCTGGTGAAAAAAAATGCAGACATCAACATCTGGGGTTCTAGAATCAAGCCATTCTAAACTAATTGTTATATGCAATTGTGTGGTATAATTGTAAAAGTATCTTTTTCATAATAACTCTGATCTCCTAGAATTGGGTTTACTCTTCTGTAATTTGCTGTCCTGGTAAAGGTATCACAAATGTTTATCAAATAAAGTGAAGGAAACAAAAGTGAGCTGCAGTAAAAATAGCCCAAAGAAGAGCTGAGGAGAGATGAAGATTGGGAGTTCAGAGATAAAGAATCAGATCAAACCCCACAACTGTTAGCTTTAAAGATGAAAAAGCAAGGTCACCAGGCAAGATATTTGTGTAGCTGGAAGAGAAAAACCTTCTCTCTGGTAAGAAATACAGCATCAGGCAGTAATCCTACAACCTCATGGAACTACATCATCTGACAACAAACTCCCCGAGTTTAGAGGTGGTGACATTCTCAGAGCTTCCAGGAATGACAATAGTCTGCTGGAACTGATTTCTGTCTAGTTAAAATCCATGCAGATAAATTGGCCAAGACCACTACACTTGTTTTGGATCTGTGAAAGAGTAAATGTGTGTTCTTTTAAGAGAGCTGTTTTTATTGGTTTATTTGTCTGTTTTGTCAGGCTAGAGATCAAACCCAGCATCTCCACAATCCAGGCAAGTGCTCTGCTAACTGAGCCAGCCTAGAATGCTTACATTTTTGACAACTTGTTGTGTCAGCATTCAAAGTAATAAAAATAATCCTTTGGTATTTCAATTCTTGCTTTCATGATCTTTCCTTTTTCACTATATATATATATATATATATATATATATATATATATGTACATATATATATATATATATATGATCTCTATGTTGACAAACTATTTAAAGAATGATTATATCTTATAAGATAGAGCAGTAAACCTTCAGAGTGTTACTTGTCATCACTCATTCTGAGTCTTTGGTTCATCATTCTTCCTGTTCATCATGGTAGTTGTCTGGTAAAACGGAGAGTGTTGGGTAGTCTGTTAATTTCATGACACATAACCATTTAATACCTATTTACCATAAAATAAATCCCTTGTTTTGAAGCAGTTAGTTAGTCTAGATATGATGTTTGTAACCAAGTATGAAGTACACAAAAGTCAGACACAGATATGCTTTTTTTTTTTTTTTTTTTTTTTTTTTTACCAGTGAAGACAACTCAGGGCTCTTTCTGTGATCAAATTCAATATAAGCATTGTTGGTTCTGGTGTAGTATTAGGGATTCAGTGTTGTTTTCTGGTAAAAAGAGATAGTAGAGTGAATCTTAGAGAGGAAAATACATATGTGTATGCCATGGAAAGACTTCATCACTCCTTTGTCTATTTTGTAAATAAGCCAACTGACCAAGCATCTAAGAGCCTAGAGAAAGAAGATGACATGTCCAACAAGTCATATTGTCAAGATGGTTGCTGAAACTTTCCTCTCAATTGCATAAACTTTATGTAAACATTCAAGGAGACAATACTGAGAATTAGTATGCATCCTTTTATGGACCGATGTGTGAATCCAAGGCCTTTTAACTAAGCTACACCCTCAAAACTTTTTATTTTTATTTGTTTGTGATATAAGTGTCTTTAAATCATTAAATTAGGCAGGCTGCTAAATCACTAAGTTACTATCTAAGCTTGTGACTTTTTTTTTTTTTTTTCAGTCACCTAGGTGTTAGGATTACATACACACATCACTACCTTGGCCCTAGTATTCAATTGATAAAAAAATAAAATTAAAGATATACTATTTGAGGTTGGCTCACAAGGATAATTTCTACTCATACCATCTTTGGGGAACACAGTGCTCCTTAGGACTCTAATGTTGTGGCTGTGTCTTCACTGTTGAATCTATCATAATGGCAAAGATACAGTTTTCTCTTCAGATAATTTCTTAAAAACCCATTAGAAATCAGAAGAGAAGAAGTACAAATGAATCAAGAGTCATTATCAAAGAAATCCGAACCACTCTCATTCAATTTGTTTATTATTTGGACTGAGAATGCAGACTATAAATTTATAATTTTCTTTCCATAAGCTCTTTATTACATTCTCTAAATCCAGACAGTTTATCCTGAAAAAAATGCTGCCTGGCAGTTATCTTCATAAAGGTAGGTAGTTATCTGCAATTGTTCTTTCACCAACACATATTCAATAAGTGCTCCTTCCCAATCAGAAGCAAATGCTAATTCAACAAATTGACTGAGACTGAAACGGCAGGAAAAGCAAAATGAAGGCATTCAAGGGAAATGTATATATTTGTATGATATAAATTAGTTGTCAACCACATGAGTTCACATGTGGAGGTGGTGCTGACCAGTTGAGACTAGAATTATGAGTTCCTGGGCTCTGAACAAGAACTGATGTATGTGGTTGATGATTACAGTTCCAATAATAGATACCAAGATTGGTACTGAGTGCTAAACATTATTGGAAATAGGATCCAATAATACTTCTAGAAAAATAGCCAGCAATATAGTCATCATTGCTAGAATAACGATAAAAAGGAAACAAAAATATTCCATATATATTTTTTCTACATGTTCATAACTCATTCATTTTTCAGAAAATATTAAAAGTGAACTGACAAACAAAATATATGTAGTTTGAAGAATCCCATGGTAAGCCTCTAAAAGCAAAATGCAAAGGTTTAGATTTGGATCACATTAACAAAAACTTAATTATCAGTACAGTTTAGAAATATTATATACGTTCATGGTACTGAGCTCAGTCAGCTGATTCTCCTAAGTTTGTAAATTCTTGAAACTCTCAGTTGAAGGACCTCATTACTTACTATTGAGCAAAAGATTAAAGACCTTAAAAGACACATAGGACATTTACTTCCTTTGCTATTAAGCACTGATATTTTATTGGTATGTAATAAAATGTACAAAATACAGAAATAAACAATGACAATGCAGAGTGCATTAATATAAAATAATAAGATAACTAAATAATCCAAAAGTTTAAAAAATACTAATTTTCACTCTTAAAATATAACATTGGATGAACTCTTAAATTCAGAAAAATAATTCATTAGCCTATAATTCCTCCTAGTATTTATGCAATATTTCTAAATATTTAGGTCAAAAATGCCATTTGATCAAATGCATTTGAGTTAGTTTTCTTCACATTATATTTAAATATAAATTTATGAATGGGATTCAAAAACACATATTTAATTCTTCATGGTTACTTAGTCAATAAATTAATTTAGACATTAATCACTGAAGGAGGTCAAGATTAATACACAACACAAATATTTAAAACATAGACTTTTATTTAAAACTTGTTGAGTGTAAAAAAGTTATAGTTCATTTATTTCTTCCTCTGGCTTGGTGGATTTAAAAATAATTTCTATGAAGAACCGATATTAACATTTTAGCAGAACAATATTCACAGTATCATTTTTACATTTCTCTAAGGATTTAGTGTACTTTTACTGTAAAAAATCTTTATGTACAACTTGCAACATTGATTCCAATGTTATCATAGCCTTAAGAATCCTGCTAAAACTATAATCACCAAGGAATTTTTTTCACCTTGATATTTGTCTTACTTTCCCCTTGCTGGGACAAAATACCAGATGCCTACAAGTTGAAAGAAAAAAGTATTTATTTTGCTGCTCCTTTGTGAAGGTTGGCAAGCTCCTGGGCAAGGTGGCATGGCATAGAAGCATGGTAGAGGGGAGATATTCCATGGCATGGTAGACAGGTAGGGATGAGAGATGTGGAGGAGATCTATTCTTCTCCAGGTCACATTCACAATGCCCCATCTCTTCTCACCAGGCCTCACCTCCCAACACCACACCCAGCTGTATATCTATCAGTGGACACACCCTCACTCTCCCGATCCAGGCCTTCAAACCTGATCCTCAACTGTGTACCACCCCAACACTGAGGATGACTACGATAGTGTTACATTTTCTGTGTATTTTTAAAAACTGGTCTCATTAATGCTTCTTAGTTATAGTTGTGTTGTCCTTTTACAACTATGTTTACAGTATGCTTTTGAGACTGTGCTCTTGAGTATTTTATGTTAGCACATTAGTACTTTACAGAAGAATAAAATTACTTGCCATTAAATTTCAGGCAATGCTCACTAAAACAGTTTTGAAAGCTTGAAACTCCTGGGTTACTCACTGAAAGCTTACAATCAACCCGGCCAATCCCATTCATTCTCCCTTGTTGTATTTGAATTTATTGAGAAAAAGGGGCCAAGTAGGGAAATTGGCCACAAAAAACAACGAGAAAAAAAATACCATCACATGAAAGGTTAGATTCAAGAGGTATGAAAATAGTTCCTAATTTCACTGCTAATTATCTGTGAGACCAGGGGGGGGGGGGAAATCAATTGCTCTTGACTCCAATATTCTTTGTTGTTTCTGTTTTTTTCTTTCCATTTTATGTTGCAAGCTTTCATTACATGTATGTAGCCATGTAGATATATTCAACTTAAAATGTGCTTTTTCTCATCTGAGAAAAGATATTTTTTTACCATCAGCAGGATTAGTGTGCAAGGATCTATGAAATAAATAGTAGATAAATTAATTCTAGAGTTTTTAAAATTTTACTTTAAAGCGTAAGAAGATTTCAGTGGCAAGTATTCATTTCATATATTTACTTACTCATTTGATTCATAAACAGTGGAAACTTCTACACTAACACAGGGATATAAAAATAAATCAAATATGGTTCCCAAACATGAGAGTTTCTAGCATAAGCCTGAGTTACAAAGCGTTAGTACACAGGATAATGAAGCTCTTGATCACGTACTTTTCCTGAGACAAGCATTATAGTGTACTGTATGGTGTCTTGAACTATTTTATTTTTTTTTTAATTAAAAGCTTCACCACAAGTAAGATTTGTTTTCTAACCTGTTATTTATGACATCCAAGTTTCTTCTTTTCAGGTTTCATAGAAATTAATACCAGTCCTCCCAGGGAACTGTTTCGGTGCTGTGGACAATAAAATGAGTGTTTTCCAGTCCTAATTCATCATGCAAAATTTTATAATTTCTAAAATATTACTTACACACTGTATTATAAGCAACCATCAGTGATAACATTTCATATTTTAACTTTGTTTTACATATATTAAAAAGAAAATTCTTTTGTTACAAGAACTGTGACTACGCAGAAGGTACTGTAGCCCTAATTGCTCATTTCACATCCCCAAATCACCAGGGACAAATAAGCATGTAACATTTATGTTTTGAACTATTTCTCATTAGCTGATTAGGAAATAAACCACTGTATGATTGCTTTCTTTCCTTTTAAGCACATTTCAAAAACTCTTTTCTTTTGGTCATTATACTAAGTGGAAATTTACTAAACAATGTGGCATAGACAAATCTTTCAGCAGGAAAAGAATATCTCTAGGGCTTCCTGTAAAATGAGAACAAAGTACTTCATAGTCCTCTTCACAGCTAGTTAATATCACACAAATGCTGCACAGGCTTCTCTGCATTTAGCTTCAGAAAAAGCACCAATAATTTCAAATGTAAACCTCAGCTTATTGGTTTTGCAGTTCATTTAGGCAGCCAAAGCACCACAACTCCTTCCCAGCCTACAAATTGCTTTTGTAGTGGGGAATAGTGCAGAATAAAGCCAGATTTCTTAGTGCTTTATTGATTTGGATTGATTGAAAATAGAGAATTATATGTCTTCTTCCAATGACTCAAATATTCTAAATGCTTTCAAACTGATTCACTTTTCAGGTGGGTAGGCTTTTACAATTATATTTATTCAATGTCTTTTGTTTCTTAAAAATATTTTTTAATTATCTGCATTTGTCCAGATTTTATAATTAATTTTTTATTTCTTTAAACATTAAGCTTTAGGGACCATATCAATGTTCCTAAATTTCAAAATTATATTGATAGAATTTGATGGGAGTAAGATATTATAAATACATTTTCATATATGTTCATTTAAAGTGGTAAATTTCTATGACATTTGAAGTTACATTTTTAGCTATTTTATAAATTCAGGAATAATTTATGAGCACTTATGGTAGATGATTCATCATTAAATTATAAAAATGTAGTTAATTTTCCCCAGGATTCTTGCATTCCATAAAATCCATTTATTAAAAGTAGTTTTAAAAATAAACAATTGAAAATTTAATAAATGTAATATTAGACATAATTGAATAATTTAACAAATACATGCATTAAATATAATTTAATTATCAGAGATTCACTGTGTTATTTATTTTTGAACACACACCTACAACCTTGGAACTAATTGGTTATGAAATCAGAAATTAAATCTAATTATTCCCAATGAGTGACACTTTCTTCCATCAAATTAGATATTATTGGAGACTATGTGTGGTTAGCTACATGATTCCTTTACATTAGCAGAGATATTCTTAACATCAGGAATAATTAAAATCTAGCTACTGTATCCCACCAAATATGGATGAACACATACAATAATATATAGTACTTATGTTTGTAAACTAAATAATTCTTCAACAACTAATTTTCTTATTATTTTTTTCTTTTATTTCAAACATGACTAATCATTTACTCAGAACTCTTGAGGTCAACCATTTTGGGTGTTGGAAGGAGATTTGATATACTATATTGTGCTGAGTTGAATATTGTTCAGTTTTCCCTAGGAGGAAAATCTAATTTCTAAGTTCTGAAGAATACATGAAATTCTATTAGTAGGAAAAAAAGCTATTTTTCTATGCTGTCTTATGGAAGAAAGGGATTTTGTGATTTATTTGCTTACTTCATGTTTTCAAAAATATGTTTGTAATGTCTGTAGATTTAGAAAGTATATTAAATTCATCCTAGATGTCTCTATCTTATATATTGAATTTACATATTAAAATTAGTTCACTTGTTTCCCTTCATTTATTGCAAATGGGAAACATTTTAGATAAAGTCAAGATCTTCAGAAGGAGAGGTTATCCTGCTCTGTCCAAATAATCTCAATGTAAGCTCAAGCATCCAACATGAAGGAAAAGCATCAGAATCAGAAAAGATAGGACAATAGAAACAGATTTTCTAGTCATGTAACCACTGGTGTTGAAGAAAAAACAAAAGGATATAAGCCAAGAAATACATGCAGCCTTTAGGATAAAAAAATAGGAGGAACAAATTTGTTTAAAATCTCTCCAAAGAACACTTCTGTGGAATTTATAAGAGTGAAAAGCATTTTTATGTTGTTTTCCAAAAGTATGAAGTAGATTTGAAGGAATGGTTATAAATTTACATTGCATTAAAGTATAAATCTGTGCTCATTTTTCACAATTACTGCAGTTAACTGTAACAATTTTTACTGCTAACTTTCTTGGCTTAAGTGATACCTAGAAATTAAATAAAGTTCACTTCCTGGTGTAACTAAGTGAATTATGAGGAAATGATCTTGGAGTCTGTTAAAGTTTATATCTAAAATATCATAGTACAAGACTGGTAGAAGAAATCAATAAATGGGATCTCATCCTATTGAGAGGTTTCTGCACAGCAAAAGAAAACACCAGCAAAATGAAAAGGCAACCAACAATATGGGAAAGAATCTTTACCAGCTGCTTCTTAGACAAAGGGTTACTTCCTAGAATATATAAAGGGCTTAAAAAAATCAATCCACCCAAATTTAAAGACCCAATTCAAAAATGGGCATCTGAAATGAACAGACACTTTTCAGAGGAAGAAATACAAGCAGCTAAGAAGCATCTGAAGAAATGTTCAACATCACTAGTCATTCAAGAGATACAGATGAAAACAAAATTAAGATTTCATCTCACGCCAAAGGTAATGGCTGCTATCTCAAAATTAGACAGAAACAAATGTTGGTGAGGCTACAGAGAAGGAACCCTTCTCCACTGTTGGTGGGAATGTAGACTCATGCAACCCCTGTGGAGACCAGTTTGGAAATTCCTCAAAAAGCTAAGATTGGTGGTCCCATTTGACCCAGCCATTGATTGCTTTGCTATTTGTATACACACAAGAATTAAAAGATTCATATCACAGTGATATATGTGCACCCATGTTTATAGCAACTCAGTTTGTGATTGCTAAATCTTGGAAAAAACCCAAATGTCCATCAACTAGAGAGTAGATAAAAAAGCTGTTGTTCATAGGAAAAAAAAATTGGAATTAAGTTGTGTCATATACTGGTACAAATTCTCATTGTTAAATGCAATCATGATGTGTATCTGCAATGTACCAAAAAAGATTTCAATTTAAAAAAAAAATTTAAAAAGTTATGTATCGTCTACACAATGGAGTATTACTCTGCCATAAAAAATGATAAGTTTGAATCATTTATACTTAAGTGGACATACCTTGATGACATCCTCATAAGTGAAATAAATATGTTACAGATCTTTGAATATCGTATCTTTTCTCTGGTATGAGAAATAAAGACGTAAATGAGTTCTAGAATGTATGTTATATATTGTGAAATATAAAATACTCAAAGCAAAATGGGGTAAAGGGGGGAAATAATGAGATTATAACAGAAAAGAAAGGAAACAAAGTTTATGTATTAGGGGGTGGGGGTGGTAGGGTGGGTAGGGCTATGGGAAAAAAAATGAGAATTATGTTGTGTCATATACTGGTACAAATTCTCATTGTTGAATGCAATCTTGATGTGTGTATGTAATATACCAAAAAGGATTTCAATTTTTAAAAAGGTTCATATCTAAAATGTCTCCCCAAACTCTATCCCTTCATTTGTTAGGCTTTGTGAGGGGACTGGGACATGAGCACATAGCACACATCCCTTATTAATTTGCTGATGGATTAATAGCTGGGAGTGGCACTGGGAGACGAAGCAAAATACCTGTGGGGAAGAATGAATCCCTGTGGGTGTGATCCGGAAGTGGGTATATATCTTTTGTCCTTTCTTGTCACCTCTCTGCTTCTTACTGCCAAGTCATCTGCACCTCCTCCTACCATGACACCCTGCCTTGGAGCACCCCAATAGTGAACTGAAATCTCTACAAATGGTGAGCTAAATAAACCTTTCTTCTGGAAACTGTGTTTCTTTCTCTTTTTTTTTAATTGAAATCTTTATTGGTACATTACATATACACATCATAATTGCACTCCACAATGGAGATTTGTACCAGTATAAGACACAAATTAATTCTCATTTTTTCCCATAGCCCTACCCACCCTACCACCCCTCTATATACATAAACTTTATTTCTTTCTTTTTTGTTATAATCTCATTGTTTTTCCCCTTCACTCTATTTCACTTTGAGTGTTTTCTATTTCATAATATATAACATACAATTCTAGAACTTGTTTACATCTTTATGTTCTCATAATAGAAAAGATGTGATATTTACCTACCTGTGACCTATTTATTTCACTTATGAGGATCTCCTCAAGGTATGTCAATTTAAGTATAAATGATTCAAACTGTGTTTCTAATTGAGTCAGAGAGATGAGAAAGTAGCTCTGACAGAGACTGTATCTGGTCCCTACCACCTTCTGGCAAGATAAATTTCTTTCTCTTCTCTGCTTTTTGTCTATCTGAGTTATACAGCCTTCTTTCATAATACTCAATAAATGTGTGGACTGGGAGTTAGCTCAGTGGTTCCAGCACCTGTCTTGCAAGCTCGAGGGCCCAGGTTCGATTCCCCAGTAATCACCTAACAATATTGGGTGTGGAGTCTCACGCCCAGCAGCAACCAGTACCACATACCACAGTTCCGGGCGTGGTGGTTCACGCCTGTAATCCCAGCACTCAGGAGGCAGAGGCAGGAGGATTGCTGTGATGTGAGTTTAAGGCTGAGCTCAGGGCCAGCCTGAACTACAAAGCGAGACCCTGTCTCAAAAACAAAAAGAAATGTGAAAAAATGTAAGGGTTGATCAAATTTTGAATGTCTCTCTCTCTCTCTCTCTCTCTCTCTCTCTCTCTCTCTCTCTCTCTCTCTCTCTCCCTCCTCTGTCCTCTCTGTTTCTGACCACTCATCCCTTGCTCTGATTTTTAAGAGGAGTCACTCCACCTTTTAGATAAAAATCTTCTAACTGGTATCCTTGGTGTGAGGCATCATCATTGGGTGCTGGCAGTTTCCTCACTTTAACAATAATCACATATGGTTATGGTTATAAACCCATGATATCTGGTGACACTACATTCAGTATTGTATTTCCTTTTTGTGTGACCGAGAATCCTCATGTATTCAATGGGCAAATACTCATGACAGGGATAAAAGTAATAACTGCATGTTGTTTGTGCACATTATTTGTTTCTCAGCTTTATTTCAATTTCCTATTTCATTTTATTACATTCATTCTAAGTAAAAGCTACATTCATAAATATAACTTGCATAAGGTATGAATAATTTCTATATCACTATTCAGTCTTCTAAACAGAAATTTTGACACCCTACAAATAAATAGATATAAAACCTGGTTATAATACTGCATTATCATAAGCATTTTATCACCATAAGAAGTAAATATTTGTAGCAGATTAATAAAACATAATTTTCTTAAATTAAAAATAAAAAACAGAAAAATACAATAAGCATCCTAAATTGTCTTCATAGTACACATATGGCAGTGAATCATTTACAAATTAACAGCAACATATGATGCTGTGTGAGTAAACGTAAGCCCCTTCATCTCTCAGCTTAATAGGAATCAGATTTAGACTCTAAGCTGAAAATGCAGAAACTTAAAACAGACTAATAAATTTCTCTTTAACACACACCACCACTGGAGTAGTCAATACTAATTATTTGCAGAAAACTGCTTAGCCTGTTCTTGACAATGGGCTAAAAAGTAATTTGTGAAATAGAAAATGCTCAATGTAAAATAAGGTGAAAGGGGACAATGTTGAGATTGTAACAAAAAAGTAAGGAAACAAATTTTATATATATGGGGGGGTGGTAGGGTGGGTGGGGCTATGGGAAAAAATGAGAATTAAGTTGTGTCTTATACTGGTACAAATCCCCATTATGGAGTGCAATCATGATGTGTATATT
>PVIR01028135.1:0-22227 GCA_004026965.1 Petromus typicus
ACACTATAATAAAAACAGCTAAATGGCCACAATGCACATTTTCTTCTGCAGTACACAGACTATTCAGTAAAATAAGAACATTTTGTTTTGCAGAACTGAACTATTACTTACATATAGTAGTACAGATTTCTCATAATTTATCAAATATCACTATTACAGTATGATACCTAGCATGTTTTTTAGTATGGAAGGCTGGGGGGAGTAAATTTTTAGATTCTCAGGAAACAGCTTTGGAGTGCAACATTCAGGAATGCTCAGCATAGCTGAGAATTTCTTGCTTTGAGGCCTTGCTTCTGACTCTCACATAAATAAAGAAAGAAAATGAGAAATCTATAGAGTTCTTTTATTTCTGTCACCATTTCCATTGTAATGATTACATTCTTCACTATATTATTTCTTTGAAATAATTGACCAACAGTCTGTAAAGATATTTTAAATTTATTTAAACTAAAAGATCCACACAAATTTAACATATTTTTGTTTTGTTTTGTTTTCTATAACAACTATGTCCTTATGCTGAGGGCCCAATTGAAAATTAATTGTCAGAGTCTCCCCCTATCAGTCAGTGACAGTGACAGCCCACAGTGCAGAGATAAATCAGAGACAAAAGCAGTGCATACATTCAGTAGGTAGGAACTAGGAGAGTAGTGGGTGGTGTGTTTCATTTTGCTTCATAAAATAAAAGGGAACAGAAAAGCTGAGAGTCTTTTATCAAAGCAAAAGAAAAGTTGCATGCACATCCATGTTTTGAAATTAGACTTAAAAACATATCATTACTTCTTGTGGAAAATTTTTTCATAGTGGAAAATGTATTCATTGAAATAAATAATCCAACAACTGAAATATTTACAATAAATTCAATCTATAAATGCCATTTTAAAACTAAAATTTATCAATGCCCGTTTCAGCTGTTTCTACTGCATTTCTAGCTGCATCGTTGTTCAGTAATACAAAAAATGGATTTAAGTACAAGGAAAATAATAACAACTTATTATCTTTAACTATTCATTTCCTGAAAATAAAACATAGAAAAGTAGAAAGAACAAGGAATGAAGAGCCAACAATACGTGTGTGCCAAAAATAACTTGAAACATTCAAATAAAAAATCAAGCACACATGTAGAGGTACAACCTTTCAGAAAAAGGCAAAGCTCAGCTATTCCATGTGGCAAGGATTTTAGGGTTGAAAATGAAACTCAAAATTTAAAGTGATAGATAAAATCCCTGATAAGACGGTTGTGTGTGCATCAGGCACCTCTAGATGATTTTTAGTTAAAGAAACAAAAGATCAAGTTTTCACTCTTTGAACATAAGTAGTAACATTTAATCTGATTAAAATTTAACCAGATAGTGATCAACTGGGCTAGATATTCCTATGGACTTCATTAAGGCATGTGGTGATTTGAGCAAAAGAAATAAAATAGAACTCTTCAGGAAAAAAACAAAAACAAAAACAAAACAGAACATGCTAAATATGCCAAGTAGTGTATTTTCCTCTAGCAAGAAGTGAAAGCAAGGGTCAATGAGGGTCGGAGGTGAAGGTCACTTTCTACTTCAGCATAGCCAGAAGCCTCTTGACTAATTCCCACCACATCTTTGCTTAGCAAAATGTATCATTACAATCACCTAAAACTATAATAGATTTTTCCTAAATATATACCAGTTTTGTTGTTAAAACAAAATTTTTCTTTTACTTTTGAATGTTAAAACTTTGAGTAAGAAACTACTTATGAAGAAGCATAATCTGTCATCTTCCAATAAACCTATTGCATTAGGCCAGGACTGAGGCCGAAATGTCCCACCTGAGGCCACCCATTTGTGAATCCTTGCATTCTGGACTTCACAGCTGTTGCACAAAGCTGGTTAGAAGCAGGTTGTTTGCTTGGCTCTACCTCCCATTTCTCAGCTACCACTCCCAATCAGAAGGTCCCCTGGGCCTCAGTGGAGGACTGGCTTTTTTTTTTAGGATTTTGTGCATCGAATAAAAATCTGATATTTTAATTTCTGATCTGCTGGCATTTTTCTCCTCAAATATTTCCAAATACCCTATTAATTAAATAAGTGAGTAGTTACTATGCACACAGTACTACATTCTCATAGTGAACAATCATAAAAGATGGATCAGATTCACTGTTTCTGACACCACATACACACAAGAATGGAAGATGGTGGCATGAAGTGCTGTTTCTTTTGTGTCATCAGTAAAGGTACCTTGAAGAGGTGACCTGAAAATAATGTGGGCAAGAGTTGTGGAAAACTAGAAGCTGAGTTGCTGAACTTCCCAGGGTAAAGAGGAAGCCAGTGTAAATAGATTTTGCAGCAACAGTTCTAAGAAATGCAATTTAAAACAATACCAAGATTCCTTCGTATTCCCAGAAAGAATGGCTTTCACCAAGAAATCTGATCATAAATGCTGAGGAGATCATGGGGAAAAAGGAACTCTTCTACATTATTAGTGGAATGTACTTTAGTCCAACCAGTAAGTGAATCAGTATGGAGATTTCTCAAAAAACTAAAAATAGAAATTCCACTTGACCCAGCTATTTCCTTTCTAGATATCTTCCCGAAAGAGTTAAAGACATTATTTTACAGTGATCCATGCAAAGTATGGCAGCATAACTCATCATAGCTAAATCCTGGAAAGGTTTATCTGCCAATCAGCAGATGAATGGAAAAAGGAAGTGTGGTATTTACACACAATAGAATGCGACTTTGTCATGAAGAAGAAGAAATGAGTCATTTGCAGAAAATGGATACACCTTGAAACAATATTATATGTGAAATAAATTAGACATACATAAATATCATGATTTTATTTTATATAAGAAATACAAAATATAAATGAAGAGCAAAATAAAAGATAGATAATAGGAAATAAGGAAATTTTTTTTGCAATCAGAAAATAAATAAGAGATGTATAGAAAGGGAAGGCAGGAGTGGAAAAGAGGTTATGAAAATAATTTTTAAAATGGAGATGTAGAGCTTTTGCAAATGGGAAGGGGAGAGACTAATGGAATATGCATGGAGAGAGGGAAGGGTAGGGGATATAAAAAGAATTAACTTGTATTACATACATGTACTAACTCCTCACAGCAGATGTAATCACTATGTGCTGGAAACATGTGCTAATACAAATTTAAAATAAATATATGTAGATAAAGAGAAGCTCTTGGAATATATTCTAGGTAACGGTTTAATTCTCACTTGTTTTATTAAAAAAGATTCAAAATATCTTCCTAAACTGTAGTTGGATCAGCACAGTCAAGCATCATGAACCGTTTGGGTAAACATTTTCATCTCTAAAAAAATAGCACCTGTGAGAGAAAAACCAATCATCCCGCGCATTTCTCCATGCACATACTGAGAAAAAATGCTTTTCTGTGTTAATTAATCTTTGTGGTAGTGAGGACTGAACCTGAGGCTGTCACAGATGCTACATTCCCAGCAGTTTTCTAAATGAGATCTCAATCAGCTGCTAAGCTCCATAACTGGATTTGAGTTACCCATCCTCCTATTTCAGTACCTCAGAGTGCTGAGATCACAAGCACACAGCTCCACACTATATTACTGCTCTTCTTTATTTAGCTAATTAATAAATTGTTGCCAATTGTAAAATGGTTGCATTCTTATTGCATTGCTTTTTTGAATATAAATAAATTTACATATAAAATTATTTAACATAGTGATATATAGGTAGTGAATATCTGTGGAATAAAAAATTGATTATATTATTAATATGCAATAAGCATTCAGTTTTGTTTTATTTTGTCCTCCGAGAATGGGAACCGAGCTCAGGCAGGACTCTGCTTGGCAGATGCGGGACCACTGAGCTAAATCATATGCCCCTGCAATCATTTTTGTTTGTAGACTTTTTGATTTGGTGCTTGCTCGATTTTTGCTTAAAACTTCTAAAAGACTGAAGATAATTGTGTTATCTGTATGTACTTAGCCCTTCTATTATTACTTTGATTTTTGCTATTACATTTTAGCTAGTTCTTGTTGAAATTATTGTTTTCTAATTTAAAATGTGTTTAGACATGAGAGCACACTCATACATAGTTTAGTTTGCTTTGTTATTTCTATTGTAGTTAATTTTAAGATGTATAATTTGAAATACTGAAATACAAGCACCATAATACCCATTTGTATAAAAAATTCAAGAAAATATCAATTGTGTGTCTATTTTTGTTTTATTTTGGGTTTTTTTTTGTTTTGTTTCATTCTATTGTTTCTAATGTCAAGCTCTGATATTCCTCTATCAGATGCAGGTACCATTTAATATTTTCCTCTTTCACTAATGTTTGTCAGTATCTTCTTGTATTTTCAGTCTTTCCATTGGTTGTATACTCTTTTGCATATAAATGTTTACTAATAATTTTCTTACAATAACACATTTTTTGTAACACTTTTATTACATTAATTTTAACTTTTTGGGGTATATCATATCTTCTTCATCTCTCAGATATAAAATACATACTTAGAGAAATTTTAAACTGTATCTGTTACATTTTCAGATGTGCCCTGCCATCTTAACGGCATGAGTTTTATCCTTTTTCTCATGCTTCCTTGGCTTCCACTTGCTTGCGTGTGCTTTTTATAAGAATTTAGTTTCCTTTCAGATCTGTAGGAAAGGATTCTTAAGGAGGAATAATTTGCTCCTGAAGGGCCAATTGGCTCTGTATGGCAAGGCTTCTGCGATCCTAGTGAATCAACACTTCTGTAGAGGTGGCATCTACTAGAGTTGCTTCAGAATCTCCAAGTGGAGAGAACAGCCTCTTGTTGCAGGGAGCTATTCAGCCCAAAAGCTGGGAGTGCAAAGGCTGGAGACTTTGCTGCACAGTGTAGAGAGGATACCTGCTTGTAAATATAATTTCATATTCCTTGTGATCTACCCAACACACTCATTTTCAAAGATTACACTTTTTATATTAGAAGCTGTCTCTTACACAAATCAAATATGTGCTTGATTTGTACTCTAATTATAACGACTTCAAAGGTTAGTAGTTTCCATGGCACCTTTTCACCTCATTATGTGGAAGAATTTGTTCACTTCTAAAATTTTAAAGCATATTATGTTGAAATGTTATTATATCATAGGTTATATTACTTGAGAATGATTTATTATTTAATGATAATTTATAGCCATTTATGCACTCTTTATATTGAAAAGGGGCACTTCTTCCAGCAGTATGATATCTGATTATCAGGGTGGACATTACAAGGCCTCCCTGTTGAAGAACCTCCTCCTTTAGGAGGGAAAGAGCATGTGGCATAATTATCCTGCTACACCTTTTATCTCTAAAGTAATATCTGGCTTACACTGAAAATCACATTCCCTTGGTCTTTGCTCCACTGACTCTGACTCCCTCCACTTTCTAGAAGGTAACATGCACCAAAAGCAACTGTATTAATACCTGCCTTCCCCAGTTATGGTTATTGGCTGGATACAGAAAGCATTCTCAGAAGAAATCAAGAAGAAAGAAAAATTGTCCAGCTTCTGAAAAATTTCCATGCAGCACACGTACAAAACCGAGAACTCTGCAGAGTCTGTGGGTTTTGCACACACTTGCAAATTCCAGCATCTGTAGTTATCTTGAATGTGTTTCTACTTATAATCCCAACACCTTTGTGCTTCAGAGTGATTCTTCCTAAATCTGACAAATATCTTACCCTTAAGCTCTGGATCATGTGTTGTTTCAGATTTTTTTTTTTTTTTCCCAAGACAGGTTCTCACTTTGTAGTTCAGGCTGGCCCTAAACTCAGCCTGGAACTCACAGCAATTCTCCTGCTTCTGCCTCCCAAGTGTTGAGATTACAAGTGTAAGCTCCCACACCTGGCATTTTAGTATGTGGTACTGACTGCTGGTGGCATGAGTCACCACACCTGGCATTGCTGTACATGGTTATTGGGAATCAAACACAGGCCCTTGCGCTTACAAGGCAGGTGCTGCTAACACTGAGATAGATCTCTGGCCCCAGGTCTTTGTTCTTTTGATTTTCCAGTATTATTTTAATATGTCTCAGAATAGCTTCATCATTTTATCAAATCTCTTACATCCATGATTTCTTCTGTCTTTCAAATCAGTTCATATTTCTTTTTGTAGAATTTATAGGATCCTTTGTATAAATCAAGGCCCCAGACCTGGGCTCTTCTGATATTTAGATTTCTTACTCTTTTTAGGCTTCCAAGATGGACTAAATTCCACTTTCATCACTGAAAGAAAGTAAGAAGTCAGTGAGTGTTATATACATACTCGATATCATGGATTTTTTTAATGCTGCTTCTTAAAACTATACCGTGTAAAATGGTTCATTCTGAGTCCAAGTTGTCATGTGGTCAATCTTTAAACTCCATCAGATTACACCGTGGGAACACTCCACAATGCTAGATGCACTAATTGTGCTGCATTTTGTAGATACCTGGCGTCTATGAAATGGATGATCCTTGAAGACAGGTGTATAAGGCAGTGATAACGTAGGATAGAAGTATGAAGAAATGTGGAGCAGGGTGGACAAGAGGGTGAGAGGGAGCAACAGTGCAGGTGAAGCAGAACACTGGGGAAGTCCTCGGGGAGAAGTAAGTTCTAAAGATCAGATCTAAACTCATGCGTGAAGCTAAATTCACACGGCATGTTTATCATCTCATCAGACTCAATAACTTGTTATTTACCTGCATTTTAATTAAGCACCAACTATTACATCCAACTGAATGAAAGGGCAAATCGATACCAAGAGACAATACCTTTGCTAACGTCTTAGGCAGTTTGGAAAACGGAACTGAATCAAGGGCTCTTGCGTATTCCATAAACCTCTCTGTTTCGTTTTTCATCCTTCCAATTTGCAAACTACTTTTTCATAAAACTCAACCTCAAATTAAGCTGATTTTTTTTCCTGTGGTCAGTTTATTTTACTTCATAGTCATGTACAATAGTCTCCTAAAGTTCCCTCCTGTCTGTAGTTCAGGAAACAAGGAACTACATGATGACCAATCGCAGGAAGTGCAGCTGAGCATGTTATTAGAAGAAACTGTACCTGCCACTTGCTACAGCAAGTAAGAGCCAGAGCTGTCTTGATTCTACTATATGTTTATTTTTCAGCTCTGAATTAATTTCTGCCAAAATATTAATTTTTTACCTAGAAATTTTATTAAAAGGTAGACTCTATTCCCTCTCTGCCTCCCAACCAAATGGAAACATTGGTCAATGTTACTTTAATACAATTTCTGCCCCATTATTAAAACAAACTTCATTTAAGGGTTTTTTTTTTTATGAGAACAGTCTCTGCAAAAGACATGTCACCACTCACTTGTATCAAATGACATAAAAACTGATTTGTGCTCTTTAAGAAAAATCTCCCTTTTCTTACCCTCACAAGTTTCCCTCACAACCTCTATGGGGATTTCTGACACCTCTCAGCATCCTGGATCAGTACAGCACAGGCTGGCTTGCCAGTATAGCACTGTAATCATCCCAAGTTCAAATAGATTGTATGAAAATGAAACTCTGCTTATAAAAATAGCTCAAATAGCTCTAGGAACAAAATGTCTGATGTACCCTTCAAGGTACCAGTGGATAACAGCCCATTTAAATACTTATTAAATAAAAGCAGTGGCATCCAAACATTTGACCTTTTAAATTTAATATGGTTTTGCAAAAGAAGTTGCTATATTAGATAACAGAGACTATTTGTTGGCAGGAAATTGATATCTGATTGAAATGCTGTTATCATACTTATTCAGCAAGGACATCGTGTTTCCCTGGGGACTCCTCTTCCACTGTGTGTGAAACTGTGAAGGAACCTTCTTCAGATTCATTGTCAGTGCCTGCAGGATGAGAAGAATCTGCAGAATCTCACATACAGGCTACTTTAGTTCTACATATAGTTTCTGAAGGACATGTAATGACAAAACTAGAGACTTAGTGTTTGTTTAGTTCTTAATGACTGGAAAATCCTGTCTCTTGGAAACCTGGTGTAGTTTAAATTTGAATAGACACATGAGCAGGAAAGTCAAGGTCATTAAATATATAAGTTTTGTTATCTGATTTTTTTTAAAGTTAGGTTTGAGAGTTCACTGAAATTTGAATTTTTAAGAAAAATCCTACAGATAGCCTCATTTTAAAAGTTATTCAGTATTTTGTGTCACAATCAGCATTCTGCCTCCTGTACTCCATCCTGTTACTTCAACACTTGTCAGATTAGCAGAAATTAATAGCTAACTAGTGAACAAGAGGTAAATGCATAATTTATTGATTAGTATAAATGCATCTCATAGAGCCCTGCTAAATATATAAATCTTAAACTGAAGACAATTTCTATGGCACCTGATTAACAGCTATGATTCTAATTCCAAGTCATTCTGAGGATCTGTCAAACAACTTGTAGAATCTATCCATTATCCCAAACAGTATCCATCCCTAAATAATTTTAAGCAATTGATAACTCCACTATAGCACTTGTAATAGTCTTACTGGTATTGAGGTCTCCTTTAGAGTGTTTTTTCTCTACTTTCAAATTTTGAATAATTCAGAAACCATTAAATTTTATGACCTTTGGTAGCATAAGACCCTGCCCTCCCTGAAAGTTTTATGGACAGAAATGAAGTAGATTTGATTACACTTCAAAGCATGCTAGCAGTAGTTCTGTTAATTTATGCATATCTAGTTATAGTTTTCCCTTATTCCTATTTAAAACCTTGCAATATACTAATGAGAAAGCTTTGTTAGCAGATAAAATGATAAAGGAAGGGAAGGAAAAGGGGGATGGAAATCATTCTCACAGAGAGACAGAGCATACAAACTTGATTACATTAACATCAGAATTTGCCCAGCTAAGTTATTCAGACATGGAAATTGTAAAGGTTTAGAAGCCACTCATAAAATGAATCTCACACTTCTCCTGCACATACATGCATGCTGAAAGATAAGCTCTCAACACAATGACTATGGGTGAATGGAAAAAAAAAAAGATTTAATAAAGACCCTTGCTGGTAGATCCTCACAAATGAATATTCAAAGGAAATAAAATAAACATGCTAATATTTCAAGTGCCATGTATTTAATAGGTAGAGGCTGAAACGACAATATATTCAAGAAGCCATCATTGAGACTACACATTTTGGATGTATTTTACCTAAGATGTCACTTCACACAGAGTAGACCTCATACACTATGTGGGAAACCTTCAAGGCTCCAGCTGACACCATGCAATATGAGGTTGAATGTGTTAGTCATTACACCTCTGTATACACAGTTTGATCTTGGGACAAAATGGTGCATGATAAATGTCATTTGGTTCATAAAGTGTATGTTTTTGGTATAGTTTCCAATTCCAAGATTATTAGTACATTCATTATGTATCAAAAAATAAACCATCATTCACTAGTGAATACAGCTTTGTGTACGTGGGTAAGGAAGATTAAAAGCTTTCTACTTGAATACATTGAAGCAATAAGGAGATGGAATAAAAGTATGTAATGTAATATATGTTAGTCTGGGTTCTCCTGAAATAGAACCCAGAGAATATAGATAGAAACAGACAGATCTTATAGCTGAAGAGATTTACTGAGAAATTGGGCGACGGGTTCAGAGAGGCTGAGAAGTCCTATGATCTGCAGTTAGCAGGCAGGAGCCTAAGAGATTGGGTGGTATCAGCTTGTTTGAGTCCAAAGGTAAGACACCAATGCAGGGTTCAGCTTTAGTCCTCCTACAAAGGGCCTCTTCAGTACTGCTGGCTCATATAAGCTCTGAGTGTGCAGAACAAATACATAAGACAATGTAGGCGTGATTTAGCACAGTTAAATGGTTCTCCTGCAGTCTGCAAATAATTGTCAACCTGGTCAGCTTGGAGAACTTTAAGTGTTACTTTCAAACTAATTTCACTAGCTTAGTTTTAACTTTTTAAATTTGGTGCCTACTAGTCTGTTAGTTTGGGTCTAGTGCCCACGCCAGGCCTCTCTTGGTTAGAGGTAGCTAATCTGGAATGTGCTATGCTGAGGCTAAGGGTGTGTTGTATATGAGTGAGAGGTTTTGTACTGCCCTAAGCTACAGTAGTTCAGATGGGATAAACAGTGTAAGATGGCAGAAAGACAAAGTGAGGTGTCTTGTGGCTTTGCCATCCCTGCCTTGAAGTCAGCCAGGTGTGAACTGTAAGCCAAAACACCTTCCCCTCCAACTTTGGGTGTTGGGTATTTTGTCTCAGTGATCAGAGAAAAGTCACCAACACATGGCCTATTTACAAAGGAAACTTGTTAATATTCAATAAAGCTAACTTCACTGTAAGGGGAAAGTTAGGACATAGCGTCATGGAAAAAAAGATGTTACTGTCTTTCTTATATTAGTATGAGACATAAGGCAATACATTTTGTTATATCAGTTATGACAATAGAAGCAAAGTGCCCTTTGAGTGGAAAATATTGATATCATCATGTATTGAAAACTGTTATGATAAATATATTATGCCAACATATGTAAAGTGTATTATAGTATATGCATGTATATACATGATATATGTATACATATGTCATGGCATATGCCACGAATGTCTTTATACATGTGTGTATATTACTAAGAACCATACAGACATAAAAGAGGTCTTTTAACATTTACTTCTTCCTTAGTTCATATCTAGTAAGTTTGTGTGTGCACTCTTATCTCTGTTTATCCATAAATATGTCGTTATTATGTGTCAATTAAAACTATGTGCGGAAAACAGAACTTGGGTATCTCTGAAGGTGAGAATTACAAGATCAGAGGATTAGCAAGGCAGAGCCTCTGTATAATCCTCCCTTGCCTCTTCCTTGCTTCTGGTGGTCTGTCAATGATCTTTGCTGGTTCTTGCCTGGTTGCTGTTTGTCCCCAGTTTCTACCCTCATTGGCACAGAGTGGTCTCCGTACTTCCCCCTCCACATGAGCTTCTCCCTGTAGTGACACTAGTCACATTGGCTTAGACACCACTCTACTTCACTGTGACGTCATGTAAACTATGACTTCTATAATGGCCACATTTTCTTTCTTTTTTAAAAAATCTTTATTGGTACATTACATACATGCATCATGATTGTACTCCATATGGGAATGTGTACCAGTATGAGACACAACTTAATTCTCATTGTTTCCCATAGCCCTACCCACCCTACCACACCCCTATATACATAAAATGTGTTTCCTTTCTTTTTTGTTATAATATCATTATTTTTCCCCCTTCACACTATTTTACTTTGAGTATTTTCTATTTCACAATATATAACATACAATTCTAGGACTCATTTACATCTTTATTTTCTCATACCAGAGAAAAGATGTGATATGTACCTATCTGTGACCTATTTATTTCACCTATGAGGATATCCTCAAGGTATGTCCATTTAAGTATAAATAATTCAAACATCATTTTTATGGCAGAGTAATACTCCATCCTGTAGAAGAACCACAGCTTTTTTATTCAGTCTCCAGTTGATGAACATTTTGGTTGTTTCCAAGATGTAGCAATCACAGATTGGGCTGCTATAAACATGGGTGCACATATGTCACTGTGATATGAGTCTTTTAATTCTTTTGTGTATATACCTAGCAGGGCAATGGCCAGGTCAAATGGGACCTCCAATCTTAGCTGTTTGAGGAATCTCCAAACTGATCTCCACAGGGATTGTACAAGTCTACAGTCCCACCAAAAGTGGAGAAGGGTTCATTCTTCTCCACAGCCTCCCCAACATTTGCTGCTGGCTAATTCTGAAATGGCAGCCATCCTATGTGGAGTGAGATGAAATCTCAGTGTTGTTTTCATCTGCATCTCTCAAATGACTAATGATGTTGAGCATTTCTTCATATGCTTCTTAGCTGCTCTTACTTCTTCCTCTGAAAAATATCTGTTCATTTCAGATGGACATTTTTGAATTGGTTCTTTAAATTTAGGTGGGCTGATGTTTTTGAGCTCTTTATATATTCTAGATAGTAGCCCTTTGTCTGAGGAACAGCTGGTAAAGATTTTTTTCTCACATTGTTGGTTGCCTTTTTTCTCTGTTGGTGGTTTCCTTTGCTATACAGAATCTTTTTAAAAGAATGAGGTACCATTTGTTGATTTATTCTGCCAATTCCTGTGCTATAGAAGTTTTGTTCATGAAGTCCTTCCATAAGCCAATGCCTTCAAGAGAAATGACCACATTTTCAAGTAACATCTCATTTTGAGTTATTGGGAGTTAGAGTCGCAACATATATTTTTTTGTAGGAGACACAATTCAGTGTTTAATGCACGTGTTCTCTCATTTCATCCCATTGAATGCTGTGATGTAGCTTTATTATCACTATCTTACAGTTATATAGAAGCTAGAAATCAAAGCAGTTTAATGAACTTCCAACTTGTAATTGGAGGAGTTGACTTTGAACCTCATCTTTCATATCACCAACCAATGTGCAAATTCTCATGAAAAATGCGAACTGAAATGCAAGACACAGTAAAATCAGTGCCACACAATAGAGCAGAAGTCAAAAAAGCCATTAATGATTTCTGACAGGACAGATAGAGTAGTAGAGTTGGATTCAAACTTAGTGGTTAGGTTGAAGTTTATCAAGAAGAGGAGAAGTGTGCAAAAGATGGAAGCATTTAAAAACATATGGAAACATCACAATTTTCCCTTTCAGCTCAGACAGCTTCACTCACTGTAACTTAATGAAAGTGACATACACTGGTCCATGTAATTTTAAGGCCAGACATAGAGTGGAATTCAATGAGCTCAGTTCAATGGTTTCAATTCTTAAGAAATTGCCTTAGCTGTGTCCTCTTCCCATAGGCTTTTCTCCTGGTTCTATTGAGTGTAGAATAGGAATAGACTGACTATATGGAAATTTCCAAATAGGACAAAAGACACATGAGCTATAGGAGAAGTGATGAGATTCTCACAAACTGCATACATATCTTCTTTTGATTCATGACTGTGAGTGAGAAAAGAAACGTAATGAATTTGGAAGAGTGTATGAAATAAATTATGTAGTGTTACATGAGTGTTACTTATTATTATTGGATGGTACTTCTGATGACCCAGAAAACACTGGGTCAGTAGCTACCGCCATGCTTACTATCGCCTTCAGACATTGTTTCCATTGTTGCCTCTTTATTTTGAGTTTGAACAATAAAACACCATGGTTCATTCATCTTTTACCCTTTGTGACTATCATGTTATATAATAGGTGCTTAATTTTTAAATGAACAAAAATGTGTGCAAAACTTCATTGAAATATAAAATAAGACTAGGTTATCTGCATAATAATTGGGAAATAGGATAAGTTCTAGTTATTTTTATCCTTTTATTTACATATCTACTTTTTTATTAGAGAGAGAAAAAATTATACAAATATATGGCTTTCACTGGATCATTAACTCCTTGAAACCCCAGGAACTCTTGATAGATGAAAGTTTAGTTTCTCTTTTTTTAGAATTTATGAATAGAGCTTCACAAACTTCAACAAATGTGCACCAATCTTCAATTTTATAAGTTACTATTAAGTTACCTGATGCAAAGGGCAAAGATTGAGTCAACCATTATCCTACATATGTATATTGTTAAGAAAAATCACAATAAACCTGGCATTCACTTTCTCAAAAACTTTATCAAGCTCTACATGTACAAAAGCCTTTTAGGAATGATAGCTTTGATATATTATTAGATATATGGACCCTCTAAGTAACATATATTGTTTTTATGTTAATGATATGCTGCATCTATTTGTCATATTGTATAAATATAACTATTCACTATTTGATTTTTCTCCCCAAGCAATATTTCTTATAATCTCAACTGGTAATCTTTATTATTTCTCATTCATAGAATACTCTCCACTTTGCTCTAACATAAACGTAGGGCTATGTGTTGAACAGATATGATATGTTATCAGATATTTAATAACCACTATACCTTGAAACCATCTTATTTAATACAAGACATGATTTCTATTGTATTTAAACCATATTGTGTTTTGTATTTAATTATGGAGATGTCTAGTATGAAGTTTTCACCAATTGATTCTCTTTGCTGTCTATGTGTCAGATCTGTTTGGAAATATAAATTTTAACATTGAATTTTCTAAATATTTATGAGCATACAATTAACTTAGTAAAGATCTCTTTGTTTCAGGTGTCATATCCTACAGAACATTTAGGAAATCCTTTCTGTTGAAATCTTCATTTTATAGCTGATAGTAATTTTTTATAATAGAATTATAGCTGAGGTTTGAATTCAATATTGTACATGCAGTATAGAAAATAATTGAGATATCACCTCAACATTAATTGATGTTACCCTAACTCTTATAAAATATAAATCGTTGAAAACATTAGAAGAGAAGATTTAGCAGAAGGGATTGAACCAGTAGTTCTGGCAACTTTTCTTTTTGGTGTTCGTTCATGTTGAGTATCTATACTGTTTCAACAGAAGTTGTGCTTCTCCCTTTCAAGAGTAACTTCAAAGACAGAAAAAAATTCATCTTTTTTCAGTTCCTTAAAACTAAACTCACATAACAATCTTTTGAAATGCTGTTACTGGAGACCCCTTCAGGTAGGTTCCAGGATACCACCCAGTATACGACTCAGGCCTGAGACCAGAAAAACTAAAAGAACTGGGAGAGAAAGCCGGTGCCAGGACCATCAATGCTCATGCAACCCGCAAAGGCACTGGCCAGTCCCAGGCACTGACTTGATTGGCAGTCAGTTGGGGTAAAGGAGAACTATGTGAGTTTTCTATAGAAATCAATGTAAACTAGGCTCAGAAAGGACAAGACAAAGCACTCCTGAATTAGAAACAGAATAGACAAAATATATGGTTGTAATTAGAACATTGTCCTGGTTAGAAGTTTTAGTGCTGGGGATGGACTTTGTGTGTGACCTGGGCACGTAGGCTTTGGCCAGACTCACTTCTCTAAGCAAGCCAGCTGAGGGATTCACCCTTCATAGCTGTCCTTGGGCATAGCCAGTATAATAATTTTCCACAGTTGTAGTACTTTGAAACTGAATTGCAAAAGCCATGACAATTAGATGAAAATGAAATTCTTTATTATAGTTCGCTCATTTTGAACTTTTACCCAAAATAGCAGCATTTTTTTTTAAAGTCAAGTGGGTATTATTTCAGTGATGAGCACCTGGCTTCTTTCCATCAAAATTCTGAATACTTTTACAACTTATGTAGGAAATGTCTTCTCTTCACTAACTTTAAGATTTGAAAATCAATCCAGAGCATGTAGTTTCAACATTCAATGGTACATTAACACTTTTAGGAACACACTAAAAAAATCCTGATTTATAGCATAAATAAGTTTGTTTTTAAGAAATTGATTGAAATGTTAATTATGGAAAGCTGCAAATCCTTTTCCTGTTGATATAAGCCAGGTGCAGGGCAACAAATACTGCATGATGTCACCTGTGTGTGGAATTTTTTAAAATTCCATCCTGTAGAACAGTAATTACCTGCAGCTGAAGAGGGGAGTTGGCTTGAGAAGATGCTGGTGAAAGGGTACCAATTTTCACTGAGACAGCATCAAAAAGTTCAAGAAATCTAGCCCAACTGAGCAACTAGAGTTAGTAGCACTGTTGCAAATTACTTGAGTTGATTTAAAGTGTTTCACAATTTAAGAGAAAAAGTGTGTGCAAGAATACCTGTGTAAATTACCTCGATTTACACACTCTCACAGTATACATAATTGGAACGTGTGGTATATAAGTCTATACACATTTTGTCAATTCAAAACAAATTTTTAAAAATTTAAAAATCTATACAAAATTTTAAAAGCCTCCTCTGTCTATGGTGGACTCTGTTTTAATATCCTAAGTTATAGCAGTAACTGAGTAGAATGCATGTTTCTTGGCCTCCATTGTTGTAAAAAAAAATGCCAGGGGTAAAATAAAGGAGAAATAAAGATGCCTTGTTCCGACTCATAGTTTCTGAAGTGTTCTAGGCCTGTGGCAGCATAGGCCTACATGGTTAGAGTACTCAGCAGATCCTGAAGCAAAAAGAGAAACAGGAAGGCACTGCATCATGGAGTGCTTTGGGGACACACCCTCAATGACCTAACTTTCTTTCCCAGGACTCCACCTTCTAACAGTTCTGTTCCCTCCACAAGGCACCATTTGAAGGGAGAGAACCTTCTGAGTGTGGGGGTAGGGGGAAAATATTCTAGGTCCAACCATAGCAGAATGTAAAAAGTGAAAGGTGATAGGAGGAAAATCAGCATAAGAAATGACATTTTCATTTACTAAAGATCAAAAAGCAGAGCATAAAGCACTTTCTCATCAATAGGCCATTTCATTTTTAAAATCTTTAAATATCTGGAAGGCTAACATAAAATTAATGGTTTCCACTTATTCTAGCTTTTTGTTTGTTTGTTTGTTTTTGAGATGGGGTTTTGTCTTGTACTTCAGGCTGATCCTGAGCTCACTATGTAGCCCAGACGAGCCTCAAACTCACAGCAATCCTCTTGCCTCTGCCTCCCCAATGCTAGGAGTATAGCCATGAACCAACACGCCCAGCACTGTGGTGTGGTACTGCCTGCTGGCATTGTTGTATGTGGTTACTGGGGATCGAACCTGCTTGAGCTTGCAAGGCAGGCACTGGAACCACTAAGCTAAATCCCCAGCCCCTAGCTATATTTAAAATGTACACTTTTTTCCCCCGTCCTCAACTTCCTTTAAAAAATGCAGAAGTAAAGGATATATCTACAGGCTTCACACTGCAGCAATGATCTACAGGTCCTCAGACTCCATGAGTGACTTCATCATTCTACAACTACAAGTGTATATTCATAACTTTTCTGTTTTTCAGACTGAAGAATGGAACCTATATACTGAATAAATCATAGAAAATGACTTTATTCATTACCAGGTAGTGAAGTAAACCAATTCAGGCTTGAAAACCAAAGTGTTTTAGAAGAAAAACAGAGAAGTGGGAACAATGACATAACATGCCACTTAGAAAATTTCACATGCAGTCACTTCTGTGTTGCGCTGGTATATTTTAAATTGTTTTTAGTGAATCAGCAGTTCTTTAAGTAAGGCCCTGGATGTGTTGAATGTGATCATAATATATATAATGTACCAATAAAATCAATTATTTTAAAAAAAGAGAATGGCCTAAAGAAATCAGTAGCTGAGTTCCTAGACAGAATTACCCTGTTGGATTGGGGAATGACATTGATGCAAAGACAATCTCTGTCACAAAGGTCACTCTGTTTTTTTAATAGGTTTGTCTTGACTCAAAAGGCTTTCAATGTAAATGCAAATTTCCTCTGCTCCTTCCCTCTTGGTTTCTAAACTCCTTTGCACAAATAACTTTCTATTTGCCTGTGTCCTAGGTTCTCAATTTCATGTTCATATCCTAATCTTTGTCCTTCTGAATGGCTAAAACTCCTGCATCCATTTCCTGTTGCTCTGCAGCACATGCCCACAAAGTAGGCAGTTTAATTCATGCCCACACATCACCTCTCAGCTTTGGAAGCTGGAAGGGAGTTCCCTATGCTCACACCTAGATGTCAGTGTGGTGGTGCTGCTCCAGGAAGCTCTGTGAGTATTTTACTTGTATTTTCAAATTTCAAGGTGCCAATGGCTTCCTTTACTTATACACTTCTTCGTCTTCAAAGCAACAAAAGGAGATAGAGATCTTTTTAATTTTATTGGTCCATGACTGCAGGACAGAGTAATTACATTCCTCATGGAGAGTTAGTCTATGAACATAACATCTTATTTTTTAGTCCCCATCATCCTCCTTCTCTACCTTCTTTTCTCTCTTGGCCTCTTTGCTTTTGCAAAAGATCTTTCTCCCTGTTTCCTATGATCTTCCATTTATCTCTTTATATTTTGAGTTTATCATATGAAGAACTTTGCTTGTCTGATTTATTTCACTTGATATTAAGGTCTCAAGGTGGATCCATTTTCCCACAAAGATTTGAGTTTCTCTTTCTTTACAGTAGAGTAATACCACCTACTTTTTCCCAGCTTTTTTCTAGATTTCAGTTAAGCCAGTTAGATGCAGTTAATAATCTGTTTAATTTCATGCTTAGCCTTGATTAATCTGATGTGAAGCATCCTATTCATAGGTACAAACATTTGGGCATGGATAACTTTAAGACAATTCTGCCTAACATACTTTACTATTACTCATTTGTCTATATCTCTCCTTCTGACAACCATATCCTTTCTCGCCCATCTCATTCATTTGAGCATTTCTTATTGCAGTCCTCTGGAATCCACAAATTAATATTAGGAACTTTTCACTCTTGCACTTCTCTCCAAATGTTATGCTCTGCGTTAGATTGAAAATCTGATAATTTTAATCACTTCTTAAAAATATTCTAAGTCCCTTATCTCCCCTTCTTTAATTGTAAACCTTTGGCAAAATGCTAAGTCTGAATGTATCTCTCTTCTTAATCTTTATCTGCTCAAATGCAGCTAGAAGTAGCAGGTAGAAATTTCCACACAATGTTCACATGAACTGGGTAATGCTCATAATTTTCTGTTTCTGCTAGCATCATACTGATAGATTGGTTTGTGTCTTTCCTCGTCACCTCAAATGATCCTATTTTTTTTTCCTTTTGTTCTTTCTCAGTCATTTTTTTTTTCTTATCTCACCAAGGATACAGAAAATATCAGCAGAGGACATCTGAAACCTTCCTCCATCTTACTTACTGTTTCCTACTCTCCTCTACTCTCTTTTGCTGCCACAGAGGAGCTCTCTGGGCTGGTGTTGCAGTCTCCCACCTCCTTTCACCAGCATGTCTTCACTTCTCTTTCTGTTTTACTCAAATACATTATTCCATTAATTCTATTGTTCTCTGTTCTATCATAATTTCCCTTCTTGATTAGAAGATATTAGATAGAGCTTTCCTATCAGTCTGCAAAACAGGCTGTATTAGTCCAATCTTCAGATAAGATTTCTTTCATTTCTACTCCTGTTAGCCAGTAGTTGTTTTGTTTCCTTAACAAACTTATCTGTCCCTACTGTTCCAAATAAAATGTCTAGTCTTTCAAATGAAATGTGAATTTCTACTGCTGCACAGAAGTATTGTTTTTAACAGAATACATAACCTCAATGTTTCTCAAACCTTCATTTTAATTGACCCATCAGTAGTCTTTTAATATTTTATCATTCCATCATCTATGACATACAATCTTTACTTCACTGCCAAGCAACTGCACCCAGTTCTTAAGCTATAAGCTGCTCTCTCCTCATCTACTCTTTTCTCTTCTCCTTCAGCGCTATAGCATGGAAGCTGTGGAGCATACTGAAGCTTAGCCCTTGAATATTTTTCTTCTGTGCCTCTTCTCATGTGTGCTGACCTCATATCCTCAATTTATGCACAGTCTAGGTGGGGGAAACCTCAAGAAATTTATCAGCTAGACATTTTCTCTGAATTCTAACTAACTGCTCCAAAAGCCTCTTAAACTTCTGCTTCTGAGTTCAAAAGCCAGCTGACATCGAACACATTCAAAGGACAAGTACTTGTTTTCCCCTCACATCCAACCCTACCCCCAATTTCTGACCTCAATTAAGATCTATTAAGATAAATCCTATTCTTAATTCTCAGTCATGTTCTTTTTTTATGTACTGTACATCAGTTTGCTGACTAGGATTTTTAACTCTACTCTTAAAAATATCAGATTCTAAACAATCCTCATCATATTAAGCATGAAATTCCATTTGGATTGTGTCTCTAAATTCCACTTATTCTCACAAGTCTGATTCACAAAAAATAAAGATGAATGAATGAAAAAGCCCACTTTTCTTCATAACATAAATATAAATCCCACAAATACTGAGAAAGGACCATATTTTAATGTATAAGAATTTATATCTACTTCAATTATTGAAATGCATAATAAAGAGTAGATATCAAGCCAAAACAATATCCTCAAAAGTATTTGACAAATTATTTTAATTCATCATCAAAATGATTTTAAACTCATAAATCCATGTCATTGTATGCCTACAACTGTACCTCTTTATCTATAAGAAATGTCAAGTAGTACGTTCCCCAGAACATGACCAAACCATCCAGGAGCTCAGACAAAAGTGAATATATTATTCATTGAGCACTATTTGAATGTAATCATTGTCTTATTTCATAGAAAAGGGTAAAGTTTGGGTACTCAAGATTCACTTACAGTCCCTCTATGTGTGGTTTTGGAAGACTTTCTTGTACTAGATAAAGATTATATTTTAATAGTTTAGAATTATTAGACCTATAAGACTAAGAGTTTCAATACAAGGATATCAAAAGTGTCTAAAACTTGTCAAAATAAATTGATATTATTTGCCATCAAATCACTTTGATGGTTTGCAACTTTTACGGGAAAAAAATTTCATATAGTGGTAGAATAACAATGCTGTGTTATATAGAGAGAACTACGTATAGAAGGTTTTGTGTCCTTTGGAAACTTCAAAAGATTTAAAGATCTAGGATGCAGAATCAGACCCAGGAAGTCAAGTCTTCTGAATTATTTGATTAGGATTCTACTTTTCCACAATATATTCCTAATCCCATGTATCATACACAAAAGATGTTGCCTGATATGCAGTCTCAAGTTTACATGGCTAAGAATGATGGGTGTACACAGATATGGGTAGTGTCCATGTATATGGGTCCATATATATTATCTCTGTATATATTGCACCTGTGTATAGATATGTTTTCCCCATGTATTGAGTTTATTGATGCATTTTTAAATATACACAATGATCACATTCAACATTGAGAATTTAAACCTATACATGATATAACTTAATTCTTATATTTTCCACTCCTTTCTCTTCCTTACACCACCACCTGTATACACAAGTTTTGTTTCCATTTATCTGTTTTTACCATCATTTTTTTTCTTTCCCTTCTTTGCTTTTCTCTATCCCATGATTCCCCATTTCCTTTGAACATTTTCTTCCTGTTTCACAATACTTATCATACATTCTGGACCTCATTTGTACCTTACATATCTATGTCCTAGATTATGGGCTCAAGTTACAACCATTACATCCATTTAAGTATGAAGGTCTCTAATTTATCATTTTTTTATGACTGAGTAATACTCTCTCTCTCTCTCCATATATATATATATATATCCACATATTTTTTATTAAGTCTCCAATTGATGAACATTTAGACTATTTTAATGATTTAACAACTATCACAAACTGAGCTGCTATAAACATGGGTGCACATATGTTTATATGCTATGATGCTTTAATTCTATTGTGTATATCCCCAGAAGGGTAATAGCAGAGTAAAACAGGCTCTCTAATCCTATTTTCTGGGGAATCTCCACACTGATTTCCATAGTGGTAGCACCAGTCTACCTTCCCACCAATAATGGATAAAGATTTCTTTCTCTCCAAAGCCCAACCAGCACTTATTGTTGGTTGATTTCTTGGCAGCAGACATTCTTTCTGAAGTGAAATGGAATCTCAGTGGAAAATCATTTTTCTGTGATAAGTTTGCAGAGATAACTAGAGAGAATAGGCAGAACTTGACACCTAAAATTTTATTTTAAAAAATGAAATCAGTGTGCACTTGCAGCAAAATATGAGAAAATCCAAAATTCTTCTAAGACCCCACTTAGGCATTTCCTATGTATCAGGGATATCATTTTGCACTAATCCTTCTGTACTGAACAAGGACATGGATGTTCTAAAAATGTTAAAATTATACTATTTGAAATATATACTCATTGATCATCAAGTCATTTTAGAAATGTATAGACTTATAAAAACAACTTACAGTTTTTTAAATAAAATTCTATTTCAAAAAGCATTAAAATTAACAGACATATGTGCAATAATGCATATTTTTGAGAAGTCTCTTCAAACTCATTAAAATAACACCAAAATAATAATTATTGATATTTATTCACAAATTTTAATAAGTTTTTTATTCTAGCTGTAATAAGTGTTTAGTATTCTGAATAGCACATTATTTTTAGTTTTAAAATTTTGATTTATTTAAAATTATTGGCTTGTCTCCAGGCCCACGCCGGAGGAGCGCCCAGGGACTGAGGTTAGCAGCGGGCGGCTCGGGAAATGGCGACTGTGCCACTGAATCTGCACCGGGTTTGGAGCTTACTGGCCTCCAGGCCCACGCCGTAAGAGCACCCAGGGACTGAGTTTAGCAGCGGGTGGCTCGGGAAGCGGTGACTATGGCACCGAGTCTGCGTCACTGAATCTGCGCCGGGTTTGGAGTTTGCTTGTCTCCAGGCCCACGCCGGAG
>PVIR01028136.1:0-22405 GCA_004026965.1 Petromus typicus
GACAAAGGGCTACTATCTAGAATATATAAAGAGCTCAAAAAAATCAGCCCACCCAAATTTAATGACCCAATTCAAAAATGGACATCTGAAATGAACAGATATTTTTCAGAGGAAGAAGTAAGAGCAACTAAGAAGCATATGAAGAAATGCTCAACATCCTTAATCATTCGAGAGATGCAGATGAAAACAACACTGAGATTACATCTCACTCCACATAGAATGGCTGCCATTTCAGATTCAGCCAACAGCAAATGTTGGCGAGGCTGCAGAGAAGAAGGAACGCTTCTCCACTGCTGGTGGGACTGTAGACTCGTACAACCCCTGTGGAGATCAGTTTGGAGATTCCTCAAAAAGCTAGGATTGGAGGTCCCATTTGACCTGGCCATCACCCTGCTAGGTATATACACAAAAGAATTAAAAGACTCATATCACAGTGACATATGTGCACCCATGTTTATAGCAGCCCAATTTGTGATTGCTACATCTTGGAAACAACCCAAGTGCCCATCAACTGGAGACTGGATAAAAAAGTTGTGGTTCTTCCACAGGATGGAATATTACTCTGTCTTAAAAAATGATAAGTTTGAATCATTTCTACTTAAATGGACATACCTTGAGGATATCCTCATAAGTGAAATAAATAGGGCACAGATAGGTACATATCACATCTTTTCTCTGGTATGAGAAAATAAAGATGTAAATGAGTCCTAGAATTGTATGTTATATATTGTGAAATAGAAAATGCTCAAAGTAAAATAGGGTGAAGGGAGAAAAATAATGAGATTATAACAAAAAAGTAAGGAAACAAATTTTATGTATATAGGGGGGGCAGTAGGGTGGGTAGGGCTATGGGAAAAAATGAGAATTAAGTTGCGTCTTATACTGGTACAAATCCCCATTATGGAGTGCAATCATGATGCGTGTATGCAATGTACCAATAAAGATTTTTTTTAAATAAATAAATAAATAAATTGAGATCCCAGTTGTTGATTCCTTCTGCTAGTTCCTGTGCTGCTGAGGTTTTGTTCATAAAGTCTTTCCTTATGCCAATGTCTCCAAGAGTTTTACCTAACATGTTTTGTAGCAGGTTTAGTGTTTCTGTTTTAATATTTAGGCCTCTAATCCACTTTGATTTTAGTTTGGTGCATAAGTCCCTGGCATTTTTAAGTGAAATCTTGGAATCCATTGTGACCTAGAGATCAACCAGACTTATAAAAATCAAGAAGGAAAAGAGGCTGAGGATTTAGCTCAGTGGTTCCAGCATCTGCCTGGAAAGTAGAAGGTCCCGAGTTCGATCCCTGGTAACCACATACCACAGTGCTGGGTGTGGTGGCTCACACCTGTAATCCCAGCACCTGAGAGGCAGGGGCAGGAGGATTCCTGTGAGTTTGAGACTGACCTGGGCTGCATAGTGAGTTTGGGGCCAGCCTGAACTACAAAGTGAGGTCCTGTCTCAAAAAAAAAAGAAGGAAAAAGTAAGCCAAAAAGTAACAGTAGTTCGTACTTTCTTCTCAGATGCTGCTCAAGACAAAACAAACCAGCAGAGCTTGAGAAAAGGGTTGCAAAAGTGCTGTGAAATTCTAGAGCTCCATGATATCAAGCAGTTTTACCATGATCCTTTCAAAATTGCCCAGGTAATCAGAATGACTTAAAGTATAAATATTGAAATATACAGCTTGAAATATTGGTGAGGATGGGGAGCACTCAGAAACTTCATTTATTTGTTCATGAAGATGGAAAGTGAAAAATAATCACTTTGGAAGAAGTCCTGGTAATTTCTTATAAATTAAGCGTATTAGATCACCCAGTACTGTGTTCTCTAAACATTCCAGTGTTGGAGACAAGGTACCATGTGTATGACTCACATGCACTTATGCTTTTAGTTTCATAGGTAGAGTAACCTGACAATGAGGCCTTTATCACCACTTGGGGCCATGAAACTAAAAAGGTATCACAGGGATTCTTAGCAGATTCTTAGCCATAAGGAACTGGCCCTTGTGAAGCGTCTTGGTCCTTTGTGCCCTTAATAAAAGAATTCAGAAAAAAAAAAAAAAGAATTCAGTCAAGATACATAGGTGACCCTGCTGATATATAGATAAAATTTATTGTAAAATAGATATAGGTAAATATAGGCCTTAAATGAGAAGGCAGGCCATGCTACCAAAGACATCTGGCTCCATTGGAGATCTGGTTATCTTTTTATGTACATAAGAGCTATTCCTGGAGTCCAGGGATAATAAGGTTATAGTTATATTTATCATTTTTTCCTTAGAAGTTATTTTGGAATTGCAAAGTACCTTTCTTTCCAGATGATCAATGTTCCTCACAGGTCTTAGTCATATATTCTTTATTTTATTTTTATTTGAGAAAAGTCTTGCTTTGTGGTTCAGGCTGGCCCTGAACTTACTATGTAGCCCAGTCTGGCCTTGAACTCACAGCAGTCCTCCTGCCTCTGTCTCCTGAGTGCTGGGATTATAGGCATGAGCCACCATGCCCAGCATTGTGAAATGTGGTGCCAGGGATTGAACTCGGGGCCTTGCACTTGCCAGGAAGACTGGACTAAATCTCTGGCCTACATCTTAGTCATATAAAAAATCCTCAGAAGATGAATTTTTAGATTAAAACAGATTCCAGCCCAAGGTGGGAGGGTCTTTAAAGAACGTTTCCTTTCTTGATATCACTGAGCTGTAGGCTATGACAACAAGGAATGCCATGTGACTTATTGAAGAAAAGAGGCCCTATGTCTTTGAGTTCAAGGCTCAATACACGATTATAAATTGAGGTTTTTGCTTAAGTATAACAAGCACAGCATACTACTTTGAACTCCTCTGTTTACAATCCTGCTAATGTCGAACTACCTGCCTAAAACTAAACACCTGTCCTCTTAATTTAGTGCATAGGTCAACCTTCTACGCCCAATCTTCTGTTGGGTGAAAGTATCAGATAATTTAATCTCTCAGCAAAGTTTCAGTTTCCTCATCTGTAAAAGTAGACAAACTCAGTTTTTGCAGAGGTCCAGTGAGATATCATATGGAAAATGCTTCAATGCCTGTCACATAGTAACCCCTATAGGTTGCATCTATTATAATCATGTGAAGCACTTCTATACTCAAAAATGCAGCAAGAAGCAGAACGACATCTTTTAATGTGCTGTCTCCTCGCAAGGCATTTTAGTTATGCCACAGACACTGTCATCTCTTATTAAAACCTTTCCCTTAGTCCTACTTATACAAAATGTGACTCTTTCTAGAAGTCCCATAATAAAACTTCTAAAAGTTAGAGAAGAAAAGGCCACATAACAGTGCACATTGAAGTTGCTTCTGGTTTTCACTTTATAACAAGATTGAAGTAGACAGCCTTGTATATCTGAACACTTCTTTATTAACATTAAATCCAGTTTTTGCCTGGCCTGATGGCAAGGCATGACTATAACCCCAGCACTTGTGAGATTGAGGCAGGAGGCTCACTACTAGGCCAGCCTGAGGTACACAGTGAGTTCAAGTCCAGCCTGAGCTACATAGGAAGACCCTGTCTCAAAACCAAACAAAAAGAAGTCTAGTTTTTGTTCATGGCTCTTTCTATTATGGTTCTAAGAAGTTTACTTTTCTTAAATCATTCCAGGTCTTTGAAGTTTTGCTCAATTCAAATGAGCTCTGCCAGTTTGTAATGACAACACTGAATGGCCTAAATCGACTAAAGCATACTCGCATCCAGCAGTTAGCCGGAGAATTGCTGTTAACGTTGGTAAAAAATGCTGAGTCTCGATTTGAGAAGGTACAAAGTCAGTGGCTATTGTCTGGGTTTGAAATACCCGCAAAACCTCTCCACTCCTACCCCTCATCAGCTGAGGAAAAATTTCTAATTGGGGATCGAGCCAATGTCTTAATCCCTTCGCTCAGAAACATTTCTCCATTCAATAAGCATTGATTAAAAAGTGAGGGCTGAGGTACAATTCGGTGGTAGAACACTTGCATGGTATAAAAATACCGAAAGGCAAGAAGGTAGAAAGAAAAGGAGGAATTAAATTTAAAGTTTTAAAACATGTAATTTTAAAATGATCAGAACCCATTTTTTAATTTACCAGACCAGCAAAGAAGCTCAGCATGGTGCCACACACCTATAATCCTAGCAGTTTGATAGGCCAAAATGGGTGGATTCTAAGTGTGAGCCCAATTTGGGCAGCTTAGTGGCTTAACAAAACTGTCTCAGAAGAAAAGGCTGAAAAGTAGCTCAGTGGGGAGACTCTGGGTTCCATCGCTAGTACTGCAAAAGAAAGAAGGTTTTTATGTGTTTTTTTTTTAAAGCAAATATACAAAAGGGAAAGGATTATGAGAGCAAGGTGAGATGGAAGCTTGCATGATTGAGTGCTTTCAGTAGTCGGAAAGGCCAACTGTGACTAATTGAATCAAAGCATTTCTTATAACTTATAATACATATTTATATGAATAATTTTAATACTTAAAATCACCACATTGCATAATTAATATAAACATACAAGAAATTTGGACATAACAATATTTTATATTTTCCAGAATGGGTTCAGTAATTCACCAGTGTTATCCAAAACTCAAAGGATTTTCTTTCTACTCTTGCTATTCATGTGGTTGGTCATAAGGTTAGTCTTAGTCTTAGCAATTTCAGACCGCATGAACAGAAGAGACTACAGTAAGAAGAAAGATGCCATTTTTCCTTTTCATCCCTTTATTAAGGGAAGAACATCTTTCTCAAAAGCCCCCAAGAGATTGGTCTGTCATGTTTCATTAGCCAGAGTTGTATCACTTGTCAAATGTTCAACCAGCTTCTGGCACCCGGTAGTGATGACAGCCTTCTTACATGAGGACTTTGAGAGCTACCTCTCCGACCACAAGCCATGCATCTGCTGGGAGAGGAGTCCAACCAAAGAAATGGACCAAAGACCTATGGCTCCTGCTATCATTGCCTGTCCTCACAGTCATGTCTCAGAAAAGGTAGATGAAGACTCCTACTCTTCTGCCATAAGCAGGGTCAGAGTGGGAAAAAAAAAATTTTTTTTTTTTTTTTGAGGCAGGTTCTCACTTTGTAGTTCAGGCTGGCCCTGAGCTCTGCCTCCAACTCGCATCACAGCAATCCTCCTGCCTCTGCCTCCCGAGTGCTGGGATTACAGGTGTGAGCCACCACGCCCGGCACTGTGTGGTATGTGGTGCTGATTGCTGCTGGGGTGAGTCTCCACACCCAGTATTGTTATGTGGTTACCGGGAATCAAACCCGGGCCCTTGCACTTGCAAGACAGGGGCCCTTGCACTTGCAAGACAGGCGCCGGAACCACTGAGCTAACTCCCCGGCCCTCCACACCCAGTATTATATGTGGTTACTGGGGGAATTGAACCTGGCCCTTGAGCTTGCAAGACAGGGACGGGAACCACTGAGCTAAATCCCCAGCCCTGGAAAAAAGTTTTTTGCAACACCTTCCTTTGTTTTAGTATCCAATCAATATGTAATTATTAAGGGAAAATTGGGGGAAAAAAGCATAATATTCCATCACTCAAAGACACACCTTTAACATCTTGTGCTTACATCCTTTCAAATCTATTTATTTATTTATTTACTTACTGTGGTACTGGGGATTGAACCCAAGGCCTTCTCACTGAGCTATATCCCCCAGCTCATGTTTTGTTTTTCATTTTTAGATAGTCTCATTAGATTACTGAGTTACCCAGGTTGGGCTTGAATTTACAGTCCTCCTGCCTCAGCCTCCCAAAATGCTGAGATTACAGGGATGTACTACCATGCCTGTCTCCAAATCTATCTGCGTACATATCTATACCTACAGATACATCCCAAATAGTAATGTCTATAAATACTTGGTGTCTAGATCTTTGTACATGCTAAGCAAGCAGTCTGCCACTTTTTCTAAGACAAAGCATTGTTTAAAAGTCACCCTTTAGGATTTTTCAGAAATGTCCACAGTATCCTCAGAAATCACTGATGTCCCGGATTAAGGTTTTAATAATTTCTTTTTCCTCTTCAGGTACCAGAAATTATGGGAGTTATCTGTGCTCAGCTATCCATAATCAGTCAGCCAAGAGTCTGCCAACAAATCATAAGTACTGTGAGTTTGTTTATCTCCAGACCCAAGTACACAGATATAGTGCTTAGCCATCTTCTGTGTCAGCCAATACCATATGACAGGTATTAGAACCTGTGCATTCTCGGGATTAAATTGGGGTATATACCCTGAGTTTAGTGGAACAAGGTTACCCTCAAATATCTGGGCTGGGGATTTAGCTCAGTGGTTCTGCCACCGGCCTTGCAAGTGCAAGGGCCCGGTTCCATCCCAGTAACCACATACAATGCTAGTCCTGGAGACTCATGCCCACCAGCAGTCAGAACCACATACCACAGTGCTGGGTGTGGTGGCTCACATCTATAATCCCAGCAATCCGGAGGCAGAGGCAGGAGGATTGCTGTGATGTGAGTTTGAGGCTGAGCTCAGGGCCAACCTGAACTACAAAGCAAGACCCTGTCTCAAAAAAAAAAAAGGAATATAGAGACAGATTTTTCACACTGGCAGCTGCAGGTGAGGCCATGGGATAGGCAGTGGCACTTCAGGAGACAGTTCCAGGTTCCTCCCTCATAACCCCCGCACCTCACCCCCACCCCCACCTCCACTCTTAACCAGAGTAGTATATCTTTTTATCTGCTTTCTATGCTGTGATTCTGGTTAATTTCTGTAGCTGAAGAAAATATTTTTCTGCTTTTGACTATCTGAAAAGCACCCTTTAATGAATGGTTCTTGTATAATGTCTTGATGTAGTGCTGATATTCTCTTAAACATTTTACTACTCAATCAAATAATAGAAGACTTTCACCCATCCAGAGAATGGAGCTCATTAAAAAGGCTTCTTCCAAAATTCTAAAGACTATCCTAGACAAACTAAATTAACCAGAGTATATTGCTTAGAACTCTGTGGGTTTTTGTTTGTTTTTCGTTTTTTGTTTTTGTTGGGTAGTACTAAGGACTGAAATCCAGGCCTTCCCACTGAGCTGTATCCCCAAGTTCCTTCCTGCCTTTTTTTTTTTTTGAGACAGGATCTCCCTTTGTAATTCAGGCTGGCCCTGAACTCAGCAATCCTGCCTCTGCTTCCTGAGTGCTGAAATTACAGCATGAGCTACCCTGCCCCACATTGTGGTATGGGGTACTGATTGCTGGTGGTGTGAGTCTCCACACCCAGCATTATTGTTACCAGGGATTGAACCCAGGTCCTTGTGCTTGCAAGGTATGCAGCAGCACAACTGAGCTAAAACCACTGAGCTAAAACCCGGCCCTCTTTTTCCTTCCCTCCGTCTCTCCCTCCCTCTCTCTCTCCCTTTTTCCCTCCCTCCCTCACTCCCTCTTCACTCTTTCTTTCTTGGCTTGAATTTGGGATCCTCCCATATTAGCCTTTTAGAGTGCTGGTATTACAGGCATGCCTGCCACGTCCAGCCTAGTTAGAGCTCTTAGCTGGAAGAAGCAGAGATGGACCTCCAACCAGCATAAGGAGTTGTACAGACTCAGAGTACTGGAAAGTCCAAAGGTCTGTTTTCGTTGCATTTTGTGAAGGTTCTGCCCATCTCTTCATCTCTCGGATGAGTGTGCACTGATATCGACAGAGATAACAATGGAAAGGAAGTCTTGTCTTTGTGCTCTGACAATGCGTTAGGCTTGTAATCAGCTCCTGCCAATTTCATTGCCTAGATGGGATTGAGGATCTGGGAGAAGGGAATGCAGAGAGGTGATAAACAAACAAAAACCGTGTCACATCTACAGAATCAGTACCCTCAGTGGTGAGGCCTTTTCTATATTTTTATCAGATTTTACAGATAGTGTTTTCTTATACAAACACCTGTAAATCACTGGTTTAAAGTCGTTGTGTTTCTAATTCAGATATATTTCCAGCATACTTACAAATATGCAGCAAGCCAAAAGAATATTAGAATACTTATAATAATTAGCTGCTCAAAGTAATGTATTTACTCCTTCAGGAATTCAGAGAAAATAATCAAGCATGAGTTAGTATAGGAATTTCTTAATGTCCTCCCAGAATAAATGTTCATATTCTACTATCTCATTATCATCTTAGTCACAGCCTTTTCAACATCCCACGTCATCTTACTAGCCTTCCCTATAGGAGTCTTTAGACCTTTCTTTTGTTTTATTCAAAATTAGAATTATTAACATAGGGAATAAAATATTGGGATAGTTTCTGATTCTCTCCATTTTTAACATTAACCTCATGCAGAACCACACTGTTGTGTTTTTATTAATTGGGTTCATTGGTACATTTTATGGACACAGCATGATCATACTCATCGTTGGGAATTTGCACCTGTACACAATACATCCTGATTCTTATTTTTTCCCATTTCCCTGCCCTTTAGTCTCTCCCCCCATAAACAAGCCTTGTTTTCATTTTTTCCTGTTTACCTTCAGATGTTTTCTTTCCCTTTTTTGCCTTTCCCTGCCCTCTGCCAGGTCCCTTCAGAGACCTTTTCCCCATTTTACAATACCCACTGTACACGCCAGACCTCATTTAAACTTTCATTCTCAGACACCACGGAAATGTGGTATCTACACGTGTGTCCCATTTACTTCATTCATGAGTATGGCCTCAAATGTGCATCCACTTAACTCCAGATATCTATAATTTACTATTCTTTATGGCTGAGTAATACTCCATTTTATTTTTTAAAAATCCACTTCTTCGGGCCAGGGATATAGCTCAGTGGTTTGGGCACCTGTCTTGCAAGCACAAGGACCCGGGTTCATCCCTGGTAACCACATAACAATACTGGGCGTGGAGACTCACCCCAGCAGCAGTCAGTACCACATACCACAGTGCCAGGCGTGGTGGCTCACGCCTATAATCCCAGCACTCGGGAGGCAGAGGCAGGAGGATTGCTGTGATGTGAGTTGGAGACTGAGCTCAGGGCCAGCCTGAACCGCAAAGCGAGACTCTGTCGCTTGCAAAAAAAAAAAAAAAAGAATAATTCCTAGTATTCCTTCCCCCATGCTTCTCCATAATACTCAGACCCTACATTGTAATCAGTCATAGGAAGAGAAATTTTTTTCCTTTTCCTTTTCCTTTTCCTTTTCCTCTCCTTTCTTCATGATATCTTACTGTATTATCCAGGTTGGCCTGGGCTATCATGTCATATTTGAAATCTTTTTTGGGGGAGGAGGTACTAGGGATTGAACTCAGGGACTTCACACTGGGTTTTGTTTTTTTTTTTAACTTCTTGGTTTTGAGATAGAGTCACATAAAGCTGGTAGATTGCCCAGACTGTGTTCAAATTTGCAGTCTTCTTGCCTCCATCTCCCGAAATACTGGGATTACATGCATGCATAACTACACATAGCTTGCAGCCCTTCAAAACAGTTTTTTGAAGTGAAAAATAGAAGGAAAATTTGAAACAATTTTGTACATAGGGAGAGGAGGGGACTTGAGGAGGGAATGAGATAAAATAAAATTTATTAATAAAAATTTTTTTTGAGGCTGAGGAGTTAGCTCAGTGGTTCCGGCGCCTGTCTCGCAAGCGCAAGGACCCGGGTTCGATTCCCTGGTAACCACATAACAATACTGGGTGTGGAGACCCACACCCAGCAGCAACCAGTACCACATACCACAGTGCCGGGCGTGGTGGCTCACACCTGTGATCCCAGCGCTCGGGAGGCAGAGGCAGGAGGATTGTGATGTGAGTTTGAGGCTGAGCTCAGGGCCAGCCTGAACCACAAAGCGAGACCCAGTCTCAAAAAACCTAAAAAAAAAATTTTTTTGAGACAAGATGTTCCTAAACTGCAAAGTAATCCAGGTTAAGTACTTGTTATCCTCCTGCCTTAGACCCCCAGAGTGCTGGGATTATAGGTACGCACTGTCACACCCAACTCATAGTCTTTTTGTGAAACATATTATTTTTCTTTGAGATTGCTTTTTTAAAAATAAGAATTGTAAGTAGGATCAAAACGTTATTACAGTGCTTGGCTTTAGCCAGTACGAGGACCATAGACTGGAATGAACAGATGTATCCTAATGCTTTTTGTAAATTTATCATTGTGCTGATTCCTGAAGGGTCCATGAAAGAGTAGATATAATCCTCCTCCAGTGGGAACAGGTAGGCACAAATATAGAGAACTAACCCTGACATGTGTACAGTTAAGGCCACATCCATAAAAAGAAAGTTTTAAAAGTGCCATAGGAACTCCAGTGAGAAAGCAGCAAAGGCTTCACAGAGAGGTTGACGCTGGAGCTGGACCTTAAAGGGTGCCAGTGAGCAGAGGAGACTGTAGGGGAAGAATCTTCTGACAAAAGAAAATGATGAAGCAAAAGTATAGGGTTTTCAGCACCTGTGGTCTGTTTGTCTGGCAAAGACGATTGGTTTAGGCTGATGAAAACACAAAGTGTGTGACAGGGAAGTGATAGGACTAGAAAGTTAGGGTAGGACCAGTTTGTGAACAGCCTTGATGTTCATGCCCAGGCCATGGGGACTTGACTCACTAAAACCTTGGTACTGTAATGAAATCAGATTAGTTTGTCTGTCTGATATCCTGAAGCACTGAAGCGAGAAGAAAACCAGTTAGAGATCCAATTCCAGACTCGAGGGAGGTTGTGGTCATGATAGGTCAGGGATGAGCCGTTCTCCTGACCCTTCTTACTCTGGGGTTTTCAGGAATCTAGCTGTGTTGTGGAGAACCCTGAAGATAGACCTGCCCAGCACGACGTGGGTACTGTGGAGGCTGCTAAGGAAGCTCCAGAAATGCCATAATGCTGCTAGCCAGGAGAAGATGGCCTATGTGGCTGTTGCTGTAAGCTAAGTCCTGCCCTGCTAACTTTAGCTCACTCTGCTCCTCTCCAAGGGTGACTTAGCCCATCTGGAAAGTTTCATTGTTGGTCCCTCAAAATTTGCTCTGACATTCATGTATGAGTCACATAAAGGTGTACGCAATCCTTGATATACCAAGGGATTGACATAGAGGAAGCTGGGACAAGTTCATGTTTAACATTCTTTCTTTCATCCTTAAAAATTATCACCATAGAGTAATACAAACCTGAGAGGGGAAAGTTTTGTTTGTTTGCAGTACTAGGGATTGAACCACGGCCTCACACATGAGGCTAAGCACTCCATTACCGAGTTATATCTCCAGTCCTTTTAAAAATTTTATTTTGAGATAGGACTTTGCTAATTTGTCCAGACTAGCCTCAAATTTGGATTATTTGATCTCATCCTTCCAGGTAGCTGGGATTACAGGTGTATGCTACCCCACCTGGCAAGAAAAGTTTTAAATAGAGCCAAGGAGGTAACATGGTAGAGTGCTTGTATACCAGGCACAAGACCCTAATTTTGATCTCTAGTACTGCCAAGTAGATAAATATAAAATACAAAGCCAAGATCTCCTCAATTAAGAGTTGCTAAACGTTTTCTGTAAAAAAGATTAATAGTAAATATCTTAGTATTTTCAGACCGCATATTCTTTAGATTTTTGTGTGTTCACGGAAACTGGATCTAGAACCTGCTGCATGCTAAGCAGGTATCTATAACAGTGCTATCCACTAACCTTGTTTTTGAAATAAGGTCTCATTGAATTGCAGGGCTAGCCTTGAATTTGTAATCCTCTTACTTCAACCTCCCAAGTAGCTGAGATTACAGACTTCTGTGCAACTGTGCCAACCTTCATTGGATTTTTTGTTTATAACAACTCTAAAAAATAGGCCAGGTGAGGGCGGGGGAATTAGCTCAGTGGTTCCGGCGCCTGTCTTACAAGCGCAAGGGCCTGGGTTCGATTCCCCGGTAACCACATAACAATACTGGGTGTGGAGACCCCACACCCAGCAGCAACCAGTACCACATACCACAGTGCCGGGCGTGGTGGCTCACGCCTGTAATCCCAGCACTCGGGAGGCAGAGGCAGGAGGATTGTGATGTGAGTTTGAGGCTGAGTTCAGGGCCAGCCTGAACCACAAAAGCGAGACCCTGTCTCAAAAAACCTAAAAAAAAAAAAAAAAAATAGGCCAGGTGGTGCATGCCTGTAATCTCAGCACTTGGGGAGCTGAGGCAGAAGAATCACTGTGAGTGTGAGGGCAGCCTGAGCTATGTAGTATGTTCGAAGCCAGTGTGAACTGCATAGTGAGACCCTGTCTCCACAAACAAAAAGTAAAACCAGAAGCCAGTGCTGTCTGTCTGAAGTCCCAGCTACTCAGGAGGCTAAAACAGAGGGACTGCTTGAGTTCAGAACTTTGAGGCCAGACTTGCCGTCATACATAACAGCATCCTATTGTCAGAACAAAAAAGTAAAACCATTTTACCTCACATCTGTACTATTTCCCTAAAAATGAACATTTTAGATCCATTTATGCATATATAAACTTAATCTGTATACTGTATATTTTTAATACTTTTTTTCTTTTTTCACTTAAAAGATTTAACTTTTTAGGGCAGTTTTATATTCACAGCAAAATTGAACAGCAAGTACAGAGTCCCCTCAAGCCCCTGGCCTCCAAATATACAGTTTTGTCTTCTATCAGTGTATACTTTATCCTTATAACACCATTTTAGTGCAGTTTTAAAGTTAGGACAGACAGAAGTATATATTCAATCATGTTAGTCTAAAATTGAATATATATTATAATACACTACATGTATTACTTTTTTCATTTAGCAATATGAAGTATTTTCCATATCAATATACAACATTATCTGCTATGCTTTCCATGAACGCATAGTTGTTTTCTGTTTGTTTTTGCTTTTCTATTTTTTTGAGATAGGGTCTCATATGGTAGCTTAGGCTGACCTTGAACTTGTGATCCTCCTGCCTTAGCTTCCTGAGTGCTGTGGTTACAAGTATGTACCACCATGTCTAATTACTTGTTGTTTTTAAAAATATATCTTACATGACACAGAATCATTTTTTGTTGTTTTGTTCTATTTTTTTGAGGTGGGGCTCCACTGTGTTGCTTAGGATAGCCTCTAATTCTTGGGATCAAGGATCCTTCTTGCTTCAGCTTCTTGAGTAGCTGAGACTCCACAAGTGTGCTATGTACCTGGATCAGAATCATTTTTAGTTATGAGGTTACCTGTTAAATGAGCACTTTAAAAATTTTCAGACTTTGCCATTAAAACAGTGCTATAGCAAACTTAATTATGCATAAATATTGTCATATATATATATATATATATATATATATATATATTCAGTATGTTTTTGAGATAAGGTCCACCCGAGGAGAAATTCTGAATCAAACAGTGAGTATATTTAAATTTTGACACCTTTTCCTAGAATGTTGCCCTTCCTCCATCATAGATGACATACACCTATTTGTCCTCCCCTTGTGACACCATCTTTTCACTGTTGCCTTGTGGTTAAATGAAAAAGAAACATTTTGCTTTCAGTAAGGTTGACACTTTGAATGTTTTTAAAATGCCTATTTATATTTCTTCTTTTGTGACTCATTTACTCATGGCCTGTATAACAGTGCTTCTTAGATTTAATATAGGCACAGAAGCCACAGTCTCCTGGGATCCCAGCAGAGGGAACGGGGGCTGGGTAGGGGAGCATGGCATTAAGACTATCCATTGGCTCTCAGGTAGTGCTACTCTGTGTGGCACACACTCTGTAGCAAACCTTCACGTTATTCTTGCTGAAATTTATTTATTTGTTTATTCATTTTAGATTTTTTGAGACAGGGTCTCACTTGGTAGTTCAGGCTGGCCCTGACCTCAGCCTCCAACTCACATCACAGCAATCCTCCTGCCTCTGCCTCCAGCATGCGGGGATTACAGGCGTGAGCCACCACGCCCGGCACTGTGGTATGTGGTACTGATTGCTGCTGGGTGTGAGTCTCCACACCCAGTATTGTATGTGGTTACCTTATCAAACCTGGGCCCTTGCGCTTGCAAGACAGGCGCTGGAACCACTGAGCTAAACCCCCGGCCCTTTTACTGAAATTTAAAAGCACTTTTTAAAAGAACAATGTACTGTTGGGCCAGGGATTTAGCTCAGTGGTTCCGGTGCCTGCCTTGCAAGCACAGGGTCCTGGGTTTGATCCTTGATAACCACATACTGGGCATGGAGACTCACGCCCAGCAGCAGTCAGTACCACATACCACAGTGCCGGGCATGGTGGCTCACACCTGTAATCCCAGCACTGGGGAGGAAGAGGCAGGAGGATTGCTGTGATGTGAGTTTGAGGCTGAGCTCAGGGCCAACCTGAACTACAAAGCAAGACCCTGTCTCAAAAAATAACCTAAAAAAAAAAAAATTAAAAAAAGAATAATTCACTGTTGGATCGGGGATTTAGCTCAGTGGTGCCATGCCTGTCTGTCAAGAACAAGGTTCTGAGTTCAATCCCCATTTCTAAAATAATAATAATATACATCATGGCAAACATTTCCTGGATTATTTTCCATTTAACTTTATTATAAATCTTATCCTGGTTTTATATTCCTACATGGTCAAGTACATTAGTAGTTTTCTTTATCAAGTAGGGTATAGTGGCACATGCCTATAATCCCAGCATTCTGGAAGCTGAGGCAAGAAGATCCTGTGAGGTAGAGTCCAGCCTGGGCCACATAGTTCAAGGCCACCCTGAACTACATAGCAAGACCTGTCTCAGAAACAAAGCAACAACATAGATAGATAGATCTGTGACTTCTGGATTTCAGGTCTCCTTTTGGTAACCCTGGGGGCAGGGGCTAGAGGATGAGTGCAGCAGTGCTCCCGAGCCATCCTCAGGACTCTAACTGGTGACTTTAATGACCACTTCTCTCCTGTCTCTTTTCACCTTCACTTCCGTGTCCCTATGATATGATTGCTTCCGTTCTGCCTATGGAGTAGTAGAACTGAAAGCCTGTTCTGGCACTCACAGAAGCTAAGCAAAAGCATTAGAAAGTTCGTAGACTAGAGAATTGGAGCTACAGAAACTCAGGTCCACTCTGTGCCTTTTCTACTGCAGGCAACAAATGCTCTTAATGAGGTGTTTGTGGGAAACAGGCTGCGAGCAGCTACGTTCCGGCTCTTCCCTCAGCTTCTCATGACGCTGCTCATCCAGATTCACCACAGCATCGGTCTAACCATGTCTGACGTCGCCATCCCAAGTGGCCTATACACAGAGCAGAAGATGTTGACGGAGGTCACACCTTTGTGGTAACAGCCACTGCCACTTCAGCACCTTCACACTGAGCACTGAGCGCTGTGGTGATAGCTGAGAGTGCTCCCACCTCAGGGGCAGATGGGCCATATCCCTCATGAGACGTCGAGATGCAATGCCAGGAATTGTTCTGGGCTCTCAGTGCTTGTCTTTAGTTCTCTTGGTAACAGGGTAAATTTGCTGTGTGAGTTCAGTTGCTCTGCAAAATGTGTGACATTGTGCCAGCCCTTCCCGCTGAGTCCAGTAGAGAGAAAGACAAACAGAGTGGCTCAAACTTACCTCTGAAGCAGTATTGGTCCTCGTTTCTGCTTTAATACAGGTAGAAATGCTTTCAGTTCCCCCATGAGGGCCTCAAAAGAAGTTGCTTAGTGTTGCTGTGCAACGTGAATTTTCTTTTTAGAGGAAGGGCTATCATGTGGAATATTTAAGGATACCCAAAGAAGAGTGGCCAGTAAAACAAGTTCTGGCCCTCATTCATCCATTTAACTATATTATTAAATAGAGTTAGCTGTAACTATTAACTTTATTGTTCTGTGTTTCATTTTCCTTATCTGTTACTGTGATCAGGCAAGTTGATTTCTAAGGACCCTTCCAGCTTTAGAATTGTCTAATGCCGGGCTGGGGAGTTAGCTCAGTGGTTCCGGCGCCTGTCTTGCAAGCGCAAGGACCAGGGTTTGATCCTCAGTAACCACATACCATACTGGGCATGGAGACTCACACCCAGCAGCAACCAGTACCTCATCCCACAGTGCCGGGCGTGGTAGCTCACTCCTATAATCCCAGCCCTTGGGAGGCAGAGGCAGGAGGATTGCTGTGATGTGAGTTGGAGGCTGAGCTCAGGGCCAACTGAACTACAAAGCGAGACCCTGTCTCAAAAAAGCTACCAAAAAAAAAAAAAAAAAAAGACAAGAATTGTCTAATGCCATGTCCACGATGTCAGTTAAACAAGAAGTTTTTAAGAGCAGTGAAGTTTTACGGGGTATACATTGTTTCAAAATGAAGATTAAAAAATTAAAAAGCAAAATTGTGCATGGTGTCACATGCCCGCAATCCCAGCACTCTGGGACACTGGGGCATGAGGATTGAAAGTTTGAGCCCCGCCTAGGAAACTCAACAACTTGGTGACACTCTGCCTCGAAAAAATAACATAACCGGACTGAGGATACAGCTCAGTGTGAAGGCCCTGGATTCAATGTCCAAAACCACACACAAAGAAAAAAAAAAATAATCAGCATTGAGAATCTAGCATCCCAGATTATTTTTTATCTGAAAGTTCCTTCCAAAGCTCTGGGAAAGTAAGATTTAGTTAGACTTCTTTATGCTGAGAATTTCTGCGAAGTCCTGGTGAGGTTGCTGGAGCACTAGTCTTTGGAAGCCTAGGAAGGGAGAGTCACCACAGCAGCTGCCAACCCGTGGCTCTTCCTGGCGAGGGCAGAGTGACTGTGTGCTTACACATTGGTGGGACCTCGTCTGGTCACCAAGCTGTTTTTGTTTGACTTAGTTTCGCCATGAAGGCCACAAAGACTCTGCTTTTCAGAACATCATGCAAGCGGGAATTTGACATAATGGAAAAGAATAAAGGATGGACTCTACTGGAAGGAGAAGACTGCCATCTTCAGGGAGTGTTTCTCCTCGCCAAGTAAGGCTCCCTTGTCATGCATACATACACACCCCTGCTCTATATCTGTATTGTTTTCAATGTGTTTTTCCCCTTTTAATTCTCCCAGCAACTAAGGTTAGGTCACCTTCTCATAAGATGGGGGTGCAGGCCAGGAAGTTAGCTCAGTGGTTCCAGTGCCTGTCATGCAAGCGCAAGGACCCGGGTTTGATTCCCTGGTAACCACATACAATACTGGGTGTGGAGACTCATGCCCAGTAGCAATCAGTACCACATACCACAGTGCCGGGTGTGGTGGCTCACGCCTATAATCCCAGCACTAGGGAAGCAGAGGCAGGAGGATTGCTGTGACGTGAGTTGGAGGCTGAGCTCAGGGCCAGCCTGAACTACAAAGCGAGACCCTGTATCAAAAAAAAATAAAAACAAAAAAAATGGGGGTGCAATATCCATACTGCCAGGCAGCCTTTGTAGAGGTCCTGACACGGCCAGATCCTCCTATAGACCGGAAGCTGGACAAAAAGTTCAGGGCATCCCCACCCTGAGAATATGCCCCCTGGGTGGGAGCGCACCTAAGAGTCATTCTGCTGTTCTGTTTTGCAGTGCATTGCGAGAAAGAAATCACCTTCTTGCAGGCAAGATCCTGTACTTGTTAGTTCCACTTCTTAACCGAGGAAATGATAAACATAAGCTCACATCTGCAGGCTTTTTTGTGGAGGTAAGATTCATTGTGTAGATGCAGGATGCAGGATACCATAAAGCACCAGTACCTACCTTCTTAGTAATATAAAGCTCAGGCATATGAGAGAAATATTTTTCAAATGTCAAGAATATTACATTTCTCTTTCTGCATATTAATTATTCAACACTCATGTCACCTGTAGTATGTGTACAATACCATAGAAATTTCAAAGGGAAATAAATGTTTCAGAGTTAGTAGGAAGGAAGCTCCTCTTATAAGAAAAAGGCTTAGGGCTGGGAATTTAGCTCAGTGGTTCCGGTGCCTGCTTTGCAAGTGCAAGGTCCCTAGTTCAGTTCCCTGGTAACCACATAAAACAATGCTGGGCGTGGAGACACGTGTACCAGCAATCAGTACCACATACCACAGTGCTGGGAGTGGTGGCTCAGGCCTGTAATCCTAGCACTCGGGAGGCAGAGGTGGGAGGATTGCTGAGTTCAGGACCAGTTTGAACTACAGAGACCTTGTCTCCAAAAAGATAAAAAAAGAAAGAAAACGGCTTAGAGGTTGTTTAATTTTTTTTGGTTTCTTGGTTCTTTCAGCTCCTTCAGAGTCCAGTGGCCAGAAGACTGCCCTGCATATACTCCACAGCCCGCTTGAAAGACTGGCTGCTTCATGGAAATAATCTCTTTAAAACTCTTGCCCTAAGGGGGCTGCACAATCTTGTGAGACACTGGGAGATGGTAAGAGGCGCCAGACCACTGATTCTAAAGTGACAAAGCCCTACCAGAGGACTAATGACACAGTAGTAAAGGAATTTACTAAGATCAGAATAAGAAGATATAAGCTTATTTAGACATGGCCTCTTATTCCTTATTAATCTTCTAGGAACACTAGAATTGTACAATCTAAAGTTGTACATCAAAGGTATAAATTGACAGGGTCATATACTTCGGCCTCACAGAAGACCACTTCTCACTGGGAGAAAAATTTATTTTAATTCCCTGCTGTTTAGGATCAGTGTACGTACCATTTGAATTTGGTGGAGGAGGTACCAGAGGTTGAACCTAGGGCCTTCACACCAAGCTACATTCCCAGCCCTTTAAAAATAATTTTAATTTTGAGACAGTGTCTTGCAAAGTCACTAAATTACTCAGGGTGGGCTCAAGCTTGTGGTCCCCTGCCTAAGCTTCCCAGAGTGCTAGAATTATAGGTATGTACCAGCATACCTTGCATGCCATTTGAATTTTATAGTTAGGAAATATACAAATACTATTTAAAAATTAAACGATTTTTTAAAAGCCCAAGTCACATATAATATTTGAAACTTGCTATTTGTTTAGGAAATATATGCATTACCTTAACAACCTGAACAATATTTAGGTGTCCCATGATGGCTGGTACCATTCTACTCTGGGGTCATCTGGGTAGCAACAATCTGCTTCAAGATGCTTATCACTGAAGACAGAGATTGCCAGCATCTCTGGTACAAGAGCTCCTTTTCCACAGACCTCACTAGGAAAAGCAGGCCTCAGACAGAGGAGACAGTAATCCCCATGGCTTCAATTTTGTCACTTGAGTTCTGTTTCTCTTTGTTTTTGGTTTTTTGAGAAAGGTCCAGGCTTCGATTGAGGCTCGGGCCTCAGCCTCTTGAGTTCTGTGCCACCACATCTGCCCTGAGTTCTATTTCACATGTACATATACAAAGCAAAAATGAAAAATGCCAGTATATGTTAATTTTGGTTCATTATATGAATATTTGATGCTTTATTCTACGTGTGTACACACGCATGGGTGCGTGCACACACACACACACACACACACACACACACACACGTTTTAAATTTAAACTGTGAGACTGCTTCCTTTTAGGAGTTTCAAAAGAGCAGAATTCTAGTTCAGATTGGGAAGGAATCTTAAGAGTCCTCAGCCAAATTCTGCTGAACTCCTGCTAAGGAATCTCTAATCTGTGTTGGATACCTTCCGTGCTGGGGGACTCCCTCTGATCTGAGTCAGCCATTCCACCTTCTCTGGTGTTATGGGAGCTTTTCCTCCACCTGGTCTTACTTCTGCCCTGTGAGGCAACTTACAACTGCTCTGCGCCCTCCTCTACATAACACTGTTGCTCAGAGGAGGGAAGGCAGACATGCCTTCTTCATTTCTTCCCTGCCTCGGACCAGCCAGTGTGACTAGAAATCGGGAAAGCACTATCTGCTCAGTAAAGTTGGAAGCCCTCTCTTTAGTTAATGTGCAAACCAGAAGAGGTGGTGATGTGTCTCCTTTTGGATACACAGAGAGAAGACATCCAGAGACTACTACCATCCCTCTTAGACAGCTTATGTGAAACTGATGAGAAGATTGTTTTGTTGGCTATCCAGATCCTCCAGAAACTTGTCAGGACAATGGATTTTACAACCCTGGTCACCATGATGAGGATCCTGTTCTCTTTATTTGGTGATGTAAGTCAACAAGAAAGAAGAGACTTCTCCAGAGGAGGTTAATTGGTGGGATAGTGAATAAGTACATCCGATTTTATGTAGAACATTTTATTTCCAGAGACTTTCAATTTCTCTCAAGATCTTTGCAGGTAACCCACGATGTTGGTAGTGATAGTGTTGCCTCTAAACAGGAGACACAGAAACTTAGCAAAGTATTGCTGGGTAAGATGGGTAAAGCGTTCAAGAAACAATCAGAACTGGGTCAGGATGATGGACTATACTTATGTCCTTGCCTCAAGTCCCAAAACTTCGCCAAAAAGAAAGACATGAAGCACAATGACTAGCACGCTCAGAAGAGCAAAATATGTCGAGGCAGGGATTTTAACTTTCAGCAAAATAGCTTAGGTGAATGTTTAATACCAGTATCAGGCATGGCTTTGACAATGACAGGTGAGACTGTGCCCATTTCTCACTTATAGAGAGAGTATTAAAAGTACCAAACAGCAGGTCTTCTTGTCTCCAGGTAAGTTTGATTGCTTGTTCGCCACCATATTTGACTAAATAGCCTCACAAGAAGAAGATATTTTGAGCCATGTCGACTTCTTACAAGGTAGGTGTGAACACATGCAGTAAGTCACTTTCCTTTGAACACTCCCTTCATAGATAAGACCTGATGTTCATCATTTCTCCATGACCCTTTTCGGAGCCTCCATAAAGTCTGTGAAACACATTCATAAGAAGAGTGTGGAGAATCAAGTCCTGGAAAGCTTAGTCCCCCTGCTTCTGTATTCCCAGGATGACAATGCTGCAATAGCAGAGGTAATAGTTACTTCTTTCTGCTGAAATTAACCCTAAATCCATAGCCAACTCTGCACGTAACTGTCAGTGTCTTTGTGGACACAGACTTTGTAGTATTCTCTTTGTTCTCTAGCACAGAACTATGTTTCAATTATTTTTCCCTAAATGAATCATATGAAAAAAATCTTTTTCTTTTTTTCTTTTGAGACAGGGTCTCGCTTTGTGGTTCAGGCTGGCCCTGAGCTCAGCCTCCAACTCACATCACAGCAATCCTCTTGCCTCTGCCTCCCGAGTGCTGGGATTATAGGCGTGAGCCACCACGCCCGGCACTGTGGTATGTGGTAGTGATTGCTGCTGGGGTGAGTCTCCACGCCCAGTATTGTTATGTGTGATTAAAAATATAGTGACTATTATACCATGTGCCACTCAGATGGCAAAAACAAGCTCGTAAGAATATTAAGGTATATGTCCTCATTCACTCAATCTGACACCATTCAGATTCTAGCTCTTCCCCAATGTCAAAATACCATAAAGGGTAAATGTTTTAAATCAGTTTGAGACTTCAAGACAACCATGACAGTGCAAGTAAAGCCAACTAGCAAAAGGAGACTTCCAGAACTGGAAGTGGCAAGGAGGATGGTATGTGTGTTCAAAAGGGCTGGGCATGGTGGATTGAACCGGGGTCCTTGTGCTTGCAAGACAGGCGCCGGAACCACTGAGCTATATCCCCAGCCCATGAAAAAAAATCTTACTCCTAATTTCTGTGTAGCAAAGTATGGCCCTCTGTGGTAAGAACAGTATAATAGCCCTCATGTAGCTGCATCCTAACGTTCAGTCTCAACAAACTATTTTTTGGTTCAAGGGATAGAATCCAAGGAGTACTAAGCTACAACTCTAGCCCTTTTTAAAAAACATGATCATCCTCATCATCATCATCATCATCCTGAGAGACAGGGTTTTGCTAATTGACAAGCTGGCCTCAAACTTTCAGCCTCACATGTGCAACCATAGCAAACTCTGTGTTGATGACAACAATATTCCTTTATCTTTTTTCACTTCAAGAACTATTTCATTTGCTTCAAGATAAATATCTTGAATTGTAGTTAAGTCAGAGAGGGTAGCCTCTCTGACAGGCTGGAGAAGTCTTTACTTCCCCTAAATCATCCAAGGGTTTTTGCCATAAGAATTTGTTTTTCTATTTAAGGCATTTTAGTCTTAACCATGTGGTGGGTGGGAGGTTGAAATGTCACCTGTGTGTGTTCTGACACACACATCCGAAGCCATCCAACCCAGAACACTGCTACTTACGGCCCACCAGTGTAGTACCACGGGGTGGAGTGGGGTAGGTTAGACTGCGAGGACCCTGAAAGGGTGCTGAAGCTCACACTTCCGTGTGCACTTGTTGCAGAAAAGAAAGTCAAGGCTGCAGATTCAGAAATGGGATCAAAGTGGGCTCTGGCACCTTCTTGTGGAGAAAATTATATATAGCTTTGTAGTGTAAGTGTAATATATTTCTGACTCCAAGAAAGTATACAGCAGAATTTCTAACCCAGCTGATGGGAGGAACGCCCCGTGGGGTCTATAGACGTGTGGAAGCGTTGATATCCCACTCCACCCTGCCAGGCTTTTAGCAGTCAGGCCAGGCTCTGCTCTTATTTCCCTTCAAACCTTGAATAAACCACTTCTTCAGGGGTCCTCAGAGAGTAGTCTGTAGGGA
>PVIR01028137.1:0-22240 GCA_004026965.1 Petromus typicus
CGCTTTGTGGTTCAGGCTGGCCCTCAGCTCAGCCTCAAACTCACATCACAATCCTCCTGTCTCTGCCTCCCGAGTGCTGGGATTACAGGCGTGAGCCACCACGCCCGGCACTGTGGTATGTGGTACTGGTTGCTGCTGGGTGTGGGTCTCCACACCCAGTATTGTTATGTGGTTACCGGGGAATCGAACCCGGGTCCTTACGCTTGCAAGACAGGCGCTGGAACCACTGAGCTAACTCCCCGGCCCTGTCTCCCTATTTCTTATTGTCTGTCAATTCTTTTGCTCTTTGATTTATTTATACTTCAGGTTTCTCATGTAAGAAAAACCATGCAATTTTTAAGCTTGTGTGTCTGATTAATTTCACATAACATTATAGGTATAAGGTGCATCCATTTTCCTACAATTGACTCAAGCTTCCCCTGTATGGTGGAGTAGTACTCCACTGTGTATATATCCCCCATTTTCTTTATCCACTCATTTGTTGATGAATATATAGGCTGCTTCACCTGCTGATGAATAGATAATATGAATTATGCTGCTATAAACATTGCTATGCATCTATCACCGTGATAAGATGCCTTCAACTCTGAGAAAGATACCTAGAAAAGGAATAATTAGGTCAAACAGAATTTATTTTGTTTGTGAAGAGTCTTCTTGCTGATTTCCATAGTGGTTATACTAACACACATTCTCATGAACAATATAGAAAGGTTCCTTTCTCCCTACAGCTTCATCACGATTTGTTATTTTTGATTGTTTGACAATTGCCGTTCTTTTTGGAGTCATGACTTTGTCTCTTAACCCAATGCCCCTGCACCTTCTCTTCTTTTCGTCTTCTCTTATCGTGCCACACCTCCTTGTACAGCCTCAGCTTGCTAAGGGGGTGAAGTTGCCCAAAACCTGTGAGTATGAGCACCTGGGGCGTGGCCCTCATCCAAGGTGACAGCGCTAGCAGGACTGTGGTAGCCCTTGACAGATTCCCCTGCTCCCCAGGGAATGGAGACAAGAGCACAGCCCGCCTGGGGTCTCCTAGGCAGAGCCATTCATTGCTCTGAGGCATGGCCTCTGGGTGCTACCTTCCCCACTCTGCTTAGCATTGCTGACCCCTTGCTACTGTCCACTGAAGGCTGGAGATGGCCCCAACCTGCCTGCTATTCAAATTGGTGCTGTCTTAGCAACTACGCCGGACCCCGTGCCCCCCAGTCCTGTCCTTTGTCACCTGGCTTGGTCTTCTCCTGTAGTCGTATGTCCACTGGTCCTCTTTATATGTGAGCCAGCTCTAGTGCTTGTGAGTAAAGTGAGGCCAAGTATTTAGAGCTACTCTCACTGGAATCATACTCCGCAAAGCCCAAACTCAGACCCTGGAATTTCCTCTCACTGGGATTGACGAAGGATACACATGCAGAGCTCCAGGGAATAGGGTGGGGGGTGTGCAGGTGGGCAGAGAGGCCAGGAGCTCGTGTGAGGGAGCGCTGGGGTGAGCCCGAGCTGGACTCTTTCTGCAGGTGTTCGTGACTCCGCCTTGCAGAGGTCCCCAGGGCAGGGCCCCACCTCCGCCATCCCTGTCCATATGGGAGCTGCTGTCAGGCCAGGCACGTCACCACTGACCTCCGAGTTGGGAGTGACTCTGCCTGTGCAAAAGCAGTCTGTCCCTGTGCTCTTCTTGTCCTCTTGCTTTAGATTTCTATTTGAAAGTATTTCACAGTGAAATGAAGATGTTTTTAGATTGCTGGGTATCTGGATTGAATATAAATGCAAACGCTTTCTTTGAAGAACATTCTGTTTTCTCTTAGTCTCTGGGACTTTCTATTCTTGTTCTAAAATACCACAAAGGGAAAAAGAAGTGAGGCCCATCGCCGCAGCCCGCAGATGGCTGAAGTGGGTAGAGGCCCCCTGTTCCCTCTTAGGTTAAGTCCTCAAAAGCCTTGAACTGGACTGTGTGTCAGGGTTAGATGAGGCAGGCCAGATGCAGCTCCCAGGAAAGGCGGGCAGTTGTGCTGAGTCTTCAGTTGAAGAAGACTGACAAGATTTTAACGTTGTGTCCAAGTCCACTCTGGAGTCTGTTAAAGTGCTGGCCTCCCTCTCCAGTCTGGGGCCACAGGTCAGAGTCCTGGCAGGTCTCTGATGGCCCCGCTGGCTCTGAGGAGGTGAGCTCTTTTCATTCCAAGTGGAGGTGCCTCCCACGGTTCTGGTGAACAGTCAGCCAGCACCAAGGAGGCTTCTGGGCTCACGGCCCGTGGCCAGTGCCTCTAATTTGGAGAATGTTTTTCTCCAGAATAATAGTGCTAAATTCTGCCTTTGTGCCATTCCACCACTTTTGGGAACCATCCTGTTTGGGAGAAATAATTGCAAGGTCAAAACTGACCAGGCCTTCCTGCCTTGGACTTAGCTCTTGTCTTCACCTCTGGTAGCAACGGGGACTTGGTGGTCCTACATGCTGTGATGCTTCAGGGCAAAACTGCCCCAGATCTACCTAACTTCCCAAGGACTATTGCTGACATCTGCCCTGCCCTGTGGGATCTTCATCTGCATAACTTCTCTAGGACTATTGTTGGTGTTGGTCCTATCCTCCTGGGTCTTTTAGAATGTATAGAACAAATGATGTAGCCAGGTTGGATTTGGGATAATAAAAGGTGTGGCAAGCTGCGGTCTGGGGTCTTGCTGCCCAGAGTAGCATGGGTTAGGCCCAAGCTCAGCTTCTTGAAGTCTTATGTCTGTCTAACTAGTAATTATTTCACTGTGTGCCGGCGACTCACAGGAGACTAGAACTTAATGCAGAAGTTCTAGTTACGTGCCCTTCTCGTCTCCCACACACCACTGGCCTGTGTCAGCTTAGAGGGAGGCAGACCCGGTTCTTTGCCCCTAAGAAGCTCCATCTTGGTGTCTGAGCACTCCGTTCCCCCCACAGTCCCCTCACAAGGGTGGCCACTGATTTCCCTCACCTCAGGGTAATGCAGCCTATCAGGGAAGTGGAAAAGTGGGTGCCAGGCCTGGGTGGGGTGCCCTGGCCATGCGGCCTTGGTGCTCCTGCTCTTTGTGCCAAGGAGATGCTGCTGGCTGCCAGCAATTCCTCCACCAGCTGTGTAGCCAAAAATAAGTCCTCAGCTGCTAAGGACTGATCCTTCCGCTCCTCTCCTCGGAAGCCGAGAGGGCCCAGCAGTCTGCCAGCTGGAGTGGGAGACTGGAGATTTTCCTCTCAGATGAAAGGAGACGTCGAATAAGGTTTTTCATTTCTTTTTTAACCTTATTATGTCAAAGGACTTGTCTTATTTTTAAGAGCAAAAAATATCACCGTTGCTTCTGAATTTGCTTTGAAAATAATGTTCGAAACAGTCGGGCTACGCCGAGCTGGCGGTTCTGGCAGAAGCCCCCATGGAGAGGCAGATGCGCCGAGTGAGGGCTCTGGGAAGAGGCTGGCCGGGGGCGGCTCCGGGCGGTGCTGCCAGCGCTGTGCTGGGAGCTGCCTGTTTGCAGGGGACAGGAGCAGCTGCCTGAGCTGTGGAATTTTCCAGGAGATGAAAAACTTTAAAATCCGAGCTTGAAGTCATTCATTCCTTTATTTAGCAAATATTTATCGGTACCTGGTGTGTGCCAGGCTCCAGGCGCAGGCTGCAGAGGGGAGCAGAGGACAGTCCCTGTCTTCGAGTGTTTCGCTGTCTGGGGGAGACGTGGACGAGAGGATGAATGCGCGTGGAGTTCTGTGCTGAGGAACGGTGCTGGGACATGGCCACGCGGGGAGGGGCTCATCCAGGCGACGGCGGCAGTTGTGACCATCAGTGTTGCTGTCTCTGCGGGCAGGGGGGCTCAGACGTGGGGAGGGTCACATGGCTCTGCCGCAGGCACCTGGCCCAGAGAAAACCCAGAACTGGCACAACAAAGGTGACCTTTGAGCTGCTTGGGAAGCACATGGAGGAGCACGGGCTAAGGACTGACCTGATGAGGGAGAATGAGAGCAGCCTGAGAGTTAAAATAATCAGGACCAGCGGCCATGTCAGTGTGTCCAAAGCTGTGTGTGTGTGTGTGTGTGTGTGGCTCTGTGTGTGTGTGTCCTACTCATGAACACTGAAAATCTGTAAGAAACAGAGATCTGCACCTGACACCATCCCACTGGAGGGAATGTGGGGGCTGGTGTGGCACTGGGTGGCGCTCCATCAGGGAAACTGGTGCAGCGTGAGAAATGACGGGTGCGCCCCCTAGTGGATGGGTGAGGTTAAGCAATAAACTAGCAGCTCAGGAAGACTGCATGGCTCAGGACTGTGCAAGCTGTGTGCATCTCCACATGTGTGCTCGTGTTTATGGAAGCAGGGAAATGTGCTGTGTGACTGAAGCAGACAAAGTCAAGTTTTTCTCCTTGTGTGGTTGATGATGAGAAGAAAAATGGGGTGGGAACAAGTGTGTGAAGAGACAGAAATATACCGAGCTCTGTGGGCTCGAATGGTGCCCCTGCTTTTGGGCGCTGCCACCTGGGGGCAGTGACACCTACCTGACAGCCTTCTTGAGAGATGAGCAGGCTAGGTGGCTGTCAGCCTCCCCTGGGAGTCACATCAGCGAGGTGGTAGCCGGAAGAGAAGGGTAAGAGGCAGAATTAAAAAGGAAGCAAGGTCTCGCCTGTAGGCTTGACTGATTCTTGACAAGGGTTCCAGACCATCCAACAGGAAAGGACAGTATTTTCAAGAAATGACAGGAAACCCACCAGTTGTCCAGATTCTTGAGCATATGGAAATGGGAAAGAGGGAAGCTGGGTTCCTCCCTCATCCGCTGTACAGCAATTAACTCAATAGGAACCACGGACCTGAAGCTCAGAGCTGAGATGATAGCCCTCCTAGGAGAAAACACAGAGAAAGATCTTCATCAGGTTTGCCATGGGTTCGGTGTAAATCCACACTGGATTAGACTGTGTGGTTTCTTGGATATGATGGCAAAAGCACAGGCAATGCAAGAAAAATAAATAAACTGGATTTCATCAAAGTTTAAAACTTTTGTGCATCAAAGGACTGTGAGAGTGGAAAGACAACTCACAAGTCATATTTCAGGGGGAATTACTATTGCAAATGCATAAATAATTCCTACAGCTCAACAACAAAAAGACAACCCTTCAAAAATAGACAAACTGAGGTGTAGCTCATAGTAGAATGCTTACCTGGAATGCTTATGGCCCAGGTTCTATATTCACAGCCTGAAAAAAAACAATAAAATAGCAAAGAACATGAATATTTATTTAATAAAGATCTATAAAAGCCCAGTAAGTACATAAAATAAGGCTCAAAATCATTAGTTGTTTAGAAAAATAGCCTGAAAAGGAAATTGTAATATATGATGTAACGAGTGAATTTTTTTTTTGAGACAGGGTCTCGCTTTGTAGTTCAGGCTGGCCCTGAGCTCACTATGTAGCCCAGGTGAACCTCAAACTCACAGCAATCCTCCTGCCTCTGCCTCCCAAGTGCTGGAATTATAGGTGTGAGCCACCACACCCAGCAACAAGAGTGAATCTTGAAGATATGCACTAAATAAAATAAGCTAGACACAAAAGGACAAATATTGTATAATCTACTTAAGACACAGCCAGAAAGGAGATGGACTAGAGGTTCTCAGGGGATGTGGACAGGGGAGTTATTTAAGGAATGCAGGCTTTCTGATTGGGATGAGGAGAAGGTTCCAGAAATGGATAGTGGTGGCATTTTTACAACATCGGGAGTGTAGTTAATATGCTAAATTATTCACATAAAATGTTTAAAGTGGTCAATGTTCTGTCCTGTATATTTTACCATAATAAAAGACTAGAATAAGGACGGAGCCAAGGCAGACCTTGAACTCAGGCGGCCCTTTGCTCAGGTTCCGTGGCTGCCCTCCACTGGAGTGCATCGTGAGCCGGACCGTGGCTCCCACCACTCACCCTGGAAACCAGGGCCCAGAACGTTCCTTTCCAAAGACGGCTGCCAGCCGGGGAGAGGAAGGGAGAGGCAGGGAAGGGGTGTCAGCGGTGGAAGCTTTGTCCCCGTAGACATGATAAGGACTGCACTGGAAATGCCCTCTGCACAAAAGGCTCTTTCATAGACCCCACGCAGTTCTCAAAGGAACAGAAAATTGATGTTTTGGGTGGTATTTCTTGTGACTTGGTTTTGCAATGTGGCATCAGTAGAGAATTTTCTGGACTTGTGGTTCAAGCACAGAATTGTATTTGCCCCTCTCTGAATGGCTCTGATGTTCCTGCAGTTGATTGGAGTTTATTTCTGAGGAGCAGTGAGAACACTTGATCCCATGGCCCAAGAACATACCTGCCAAGTAACAGAGCAGAACATGGGAAAACCAGAGGAGCAGACAACACCTGGGCACCTGGAAGGCAGATCACCAAGTCTGCACACCTGAGCCCACGAATGGCTCCTGCTGGGGCCCTGGCCTGAGGCTCTGTACACCGAGAGCCTGCGCTACGTATTCATCATCCTCCGAGAGAGAGAAACCACTGACTGAAGTGTCCATGGCTGGCTTGGGAAAGACCCTCTGGAGGCAGCAGGGAAGCTTCTGGAACCTTGGCACCTGAGACAAAAGGAACTGTAGCCAGGAGGTAGAGAAGTCAGATGTGAAGATGCCAGAAGTCAGGTGCCTCACTGTGTGGCATCCCCTAGAAAAGTGAGGCCACCCGAGCTTGCAGCGCGAAGGCCTGGGGAGGGGTGTGAGGCAGGTGGCCGCGTGGACCGGAAGTGGCACAGCAGATCCCTGCTTCTGCAGAGCCTCCCAGCCAGTGAAACGGCCCTCAGCTGCTCAGGTGACCTGGCTCCAAGGGAGACTGAGGCTGTGCAGGAATAAGATCCTGGCATGCTGGGCCACTGCAGAGGTGTGGACTTCAGGCTGGATGTTCAGCCTTAAGAGGGAGGTCAGCCCCTCCATGGCTGTAGGAGAACATTCCAGAAGAAGCCACCATGTCATGCAATCCACCATCTAAGCCTTTGTCCCGCAGTCTGGCATACAGGTGGACAGAGGGTGGTCTGAGATGAAGTAAAGTAGGAGATGCCTGGGACACAAGAAGGACTGATGGGGTGAGCAGAGACAATGTACCTCACTGTGGAAAGACGTCCCACTGAAATCATATAATATTAAAGACTTTTGTCTTTTTATATCAAAACTTCATTGATATGAAAGGAAGCTTCCAAAGAGCCAGCCACACTGACGGCCTCTCGTGGGGCCCTGTCTACCCTGGAACGCCGGCTCAGGAGGACGGCGCGCTGCTGCTTCCCCCTGGACCAGCAGGGTTTGCCCCAGAGGCCTTTCGCTCACCCTTCCCATGGGGCTGCTTTGGAGTTTTCTCTTCCCAACAGGGAATCCTGAGTGCACGTCCCCTCCGCCCGTGACAGCCATGACAGTCAGCTAGAACCTTCGGCCAGGGAGACGGCAGAGTGTGTCCCTGCGCCCTCCCCGAGAGGAGGCGAAGAAATGGCAGCGCGGCCTCTGGAACAGTTGGCATTCCTGAGGGCCGGGCAGCCACCCGCACTGTCACGGCGGGGGCTGCTCTCCCTCACCTGCGATCTGCCGTCAGCAGCTGTTTCTGACAGGTGCTTGGCTCTCTATGGCAGATGGTGACCCATGTGCGCCTGTTGGCAGGTTGTGGCACAGTGCCACCTCCTGCACCTTGCTGATGTGTATGCAGCGCCTGCTCTGGGTGGAATGAGGCCCCTCGGCCCAGGCCCCTGGCGCTTGGCCACCAGCCCACGAATCGAGCGTGTCAGCCTGGTCATAATCCAGCCACACAGCCTCCTTGCCATGTGTCTGATGGGAGGGTGGCTGTGCTCTCCACGGATGGCTGTGGCCTTGGCCCAGGTGAAGTCTATGACAGCCCAGCTGTCACAGCTGAGCAGATGCGGGCTGGTCTGCCCTCTGCTATCCCCACCTGTCTCCCAAGTTGGTCCTGCACCCATGGGACAGAAGATACCCCAGAGTGGCTCCTCTGTTGACCAGATCTGGCACACACGGGGAGCCTGGTCTCTGCAAAATAGCAAGACCTGGGCTATCAGAGGGAGCAGGATCCCAGTGCTGCCCAGGTGAGCTGGTGGAAGGCGGGGCTGCCCTGCGCAGTACCCCAGTGTCCTCTGCCACTACACCTGAGCAGAGAGATGCCCACTAGCTGATCTGCTTCCAGAGATGGGCAGTGTGAGAAAGAAAGAGCCTTGGCTTCGCAGCTCCGTGGCCTCTGGGCACCTCACCCATCCATGTTTGGGCTGCTCATTCCAAAAAACTCACCAGCCAAGGCAGCCAGATGCGGGCGACATCTGGCTGAGGCTGTCGCCAAGTCTCTGCTGCTCCATCGCTGGCAGGAAGGAGACAAGTTTCTGGTGCCAGATTCTTAAAGAGGGAGAGAATGAAATCATGTGCCCCAGGCCTCATGTTTTGCTTCTTTACAATCTGACACTCAGAGGGCTGTCTCTCTCCTTCCCCCCCAGACCTGGGCGCCTCAGGAGCCCAAAGCCATCACCACTTAGAGCAGGGCAGAGCTGGAAGAGGTGATGGGATACGGAACAGAGTGGTGGATGAGGGGAGAGGTGAGCTCCAAGGGAAAATGCGCACAGGGACACGTGAGAGTTCACACACACACACACAGCACACATACACACACACACACACACACACACACACACACACACACACACACACACACATACACACAGCACAGAGGAGAGACTGAGCAGAGCTGAGATGGCCCAGGGTGAGGCCTCTGCAGAGAGGGCCTGTTCGTGTCTCAAGAGGGGAGATCATAGAGCTCGGAGCTGTGTCTCTGCTCTCCTGACACAGGGAGAGATGGAGCTTTTGGCAGATCCAGTTCTTCGTGGAGTGCTAGAAACACAGCTGTGTGGGCCAGCCTGGGACCAGAAGCAGGACCCACCCACCTGTGCCAGCTTGGGACAGATGAAAGCTGCCCAGAGAAAATGCTGTCTCATCAAGAATGATTTCTGGCAGTCACAGCGACCTATTAGTCACATCACCTTGCCCAAGAGAACAAACCTTTCCGAGCTTCTAGAGAATGAGAATAATTCTTGAGGAGTGTTTTATGAACTTTGCAAAGTAATTTTTACAGAATAATATCTTCCTCTCATTGTAAGGTGAACAAGTTCAGATGGTCAAGTGACTTGTGCCAGCTTAGGCTGGTAAGTGACAGTTATGGTACAGACAGAGGAGAAGGGCATGAGGGTGCCCAGAAGCGTCCAGGCTTAGCATTATCTTAGCACAGCCTAGAGAAGGTTGCATGTATCTCCTTGTGTCAGGTACTAGTGCCTCCTTTTCCCTCCCTTACCTTCCTGTTGAGAAGCAGGTGATCCACCCTCCACTGGAAAGATATGTCTGTCTGGATAAGCCACGGCCGCTGCTCTGTGTTTGTTCTTTTGTGTCTCTGTGGGTGCGGAGCTTTTCATTGTCTCTGCAAACTCTGTGGCTCAGGCAGATTTTCCCACCTTGAGAACTTCAGGAAATACACAGCTCCAGGGGCTGCCAGGAGGCCCGGGCTGCCTGGCATCCTGCTTGTTGGAAGGGACATTTTCTCTCGTTGAACAAGGGTTGCCTGTCCATGGTGCAGGGACTGGTGGAGGACTCTGTGCCTTCACAGCCTGTCATTAGCCTCTCTGGTGCAGGGCCAGCCAGAAGGACAGGGCCTAGGGCTATAGCAGGAGTAACAGGGCTGCTGAGAGGGACAAGGACAGTCCACACAGAGACTGGTGCTGCCTGAACCATGGAAACCTCAGTGGACTGGGGGTGCATTCAGGATAAACTGTCCATGTTTGCCTCAGAGCAGTCTGCTTCGAGGAGGCAAGGACAGCAGTGTGTCACAGAGGGACAGGAGAGATGCACGGCCGGGAGAGGCAGATCACAGTTCCAGGTCAGGGTGTTCTGTAGCTGGCAATGTGGGGACAGGCAGTGAGTGGCCAGGAGAGAGGAGGGTTGGGCACCGGGACTGGGGTTGGCAGGGTGCAGCGTGAGCATTGGTGGTTTGTATTTCTATGGAGTTGACCATTCACTGCCTATCTTTTTATTTTGATATGTATCCCAGATCGTATGGTCTTTGCATTTTCAAACCCAGCCAGGTTTCACCTCTGAGAATTGTGCCATAGATCAGTCGGACCTTTATGCTGTGCAAGCAATGCGCAGATTCTTTGAATTCAATAATATGACTGCAGAGAAGAACCAGTCAGTGGGAACTTTTCAGACTGTCTATAAACACAAAAACTGACAAGCTGATGGGCTTCCACACCAAATGCTAATTTTGTCTCAGGACCCTGGCAGCAAGACTGTGCTGTCACAGAGACCTGGCTATCCACCAGGAGATCCAGCCTGGGAGAGATGGCCATGTCTCTGGGAGATGATCAGAGGTCAAGGCTGCAGGCTAGGTAACATCTCCATAGTGACATTTAAACAGGAATATGTAATAAAATCTCCAGATGTTCACGTGAAATTAACTTCACCTCCCATTTTGATAGATGGACTTAGCCATAGTCGGTCTCCATGGCCACAGGTTCCACAGTCATGGACACAGCCAAGGGCATATAGAAAACACTTATAAACCATTACATCTGTAGTAACATGTAAAGACATCTTTGGACTTTATTTCCTGAATAGTGCAGTATGACACTGTTCACGTTGTACTAGGAGGTATAGGTAACATCAGAATGAATTAAGGTGTAGGGATGGCATGTGCAGGTTGTATGTAAATATTAAAACCATTTCATATAAGGGTTTGAGCCTCTTTGGATTCTGGTATCCTTGAGGGATCATGGAGCATCTCAGCAAGAGTCTGTGTCAAAATAAAAAAACTAAAAGGTCTATAGCTCAGTGGTAGAACACCTGCCCAGCATGCTTCTATCCCCAGTGCCACACACACACACACACACACACACACAAATCAAATTAAAGATGAGCACAGTGAGTGGTAGAGAACATGGACGCCTGAGCCCACCTGCCTGACTTGCACCTGCCTTCCCTTTTTTCTGCTCCGAGTGTCCCCCTCACCAACACGGGGCTGAAAACTGCTTCCGTCGGAAGGGGTGTGCTGAGGGTCACAGGACAGCATGCAGAGGAAGCAGGAGAGTGGGTAGCACAAGAGCAGATGCCCGAGGAATGGGAGCTCTTTGTCCCTCTGTCCCCAGTGGACACGTGGTAGTCTTCATCTTTAGGTAACAGGCGCTCACTGGGGTTTTAGTAGATGTCACCAGAGGTGTTCCTGAGGAGAGTAGGTCATGGGAAAGGTTCGTCCTTTGAGGCGTGAGGCCTGCTTCTTCCCACTGCTGTGAGCACTGTGACTTTGAGCATCTGGCCAGGTGCCCCAACATGCTAGTGAGGGAGGTCTTTAAAGTACTTGAAAGTACTGGGGACCTGGATGTCATATGAAAAACCAAGCCACTCATCTGAACGCACTGGTGATGGCACGAATAGGCGCGTGAGGCTTCAGTTTGTCAGGCTCCTGATCTTCCTGCTGCTCTGGATATTATCCCTACCACCCCATGACATTCTGTGGGCTCACGAAGACCACAGCTTCACAAAACACAGCTAGCACAGTTTGGGCAGCACCGCTGAAAGGCAGTCCAGGGGTTATATATTTCAAATGTGTAATTCCAGCTGTGCCTCATAACAGTGCCGAGATGGAGTTTTGTCACCAGTCTACAAGAGAAATCCAGACTCAAGCTCAGATGCCCAAGGTCACATGGTTTGGCTGAGCTCAGACCACACCGCTCAGCCTTTACACGAACTTGAGCAGTTGCCGAACTCCTGGAGACGCTGCACGGAGATTCGGATGCTCAGAGACCAGGGCCGCTCTGAGTATGTCGTGCCCTTGTTGGACTCTGGTCAGCATGGACTTCTATTATCTTCCCTGGAAAGCATGCCAGTTATATGGAAATTTAAGACAGATAATGAGCTTGTGTTCCTGTGCTCTTCTCTGGGGGGAATATGAAGTTCTTCCACTGGGTTTTGAACCTTGAAAATTAAAATTAGGATCTGGCAGAGAGCACTCACGACCCATTTTGGATCCCTCCTCCCACTTGCTGTCCTCTCTTCCTCACCTCTTCCTTTTACCTTTCAAAAAAAAAAAAAAATCAAAGCATCCGGACGGTATTCCATTGCTGGGAAACTTACATAGGCGGTGTGGAGACCTCGTTCTGTCCCCACGTGGGTTTTCTTCAATGATGATGCTATTGGTGACGATGACAAAGATGGTGTAGACAGTCAGGAGAAGGGAAGAGGTGAGAGGCTCTGATGTTGCTATATGGAAGTAAAACTGCTGTCACCGAAGCCAGAAAGCGCACATACACTGGTCACCCGCAGCACTAAACCTCTCAGCAGTGTCACAGTGTTGTGGGACGCAGCCCCGGGCAGGCCCTGCTGGTGTCCTCAGCCCAGGTCACTGGTGGCTGCAGAGAAACATGATAAGACAGCTTTCCTTTCTTCTTCTCTTGCAGTCTTCCTCCAAGACTCTCTGCCAGGTGACTCAGGAGGCTGAATCATGACAGCCTTCTCTGTCCTGCGTGGCTTCTTTCTAAGGCCCTTCTTTCATTCTAGACTCCTACTTTCAGCTTTCTTGGATAATAGGAAAAACCCAGTCATTGAAGTCTTAGGCCCCAGCAGTACAGCCTGAGCTTCCTGTGCTCCAGCCCAAGGAAGTCTGCGCTCAAAAGCTGGCGGCCTGTTTGAGGCTGACAGATGTGCCCACCCCAGGGCAGAAGGCGTCCCAGGAGAGGTTTTAATTTCTTAATATGAAGTGAGTGCAACTTTATCATTTTAATAAGTGAATACAAAAATAATAAAGGTGCAAAATTTCATTCTTTTTAACTCGGTGTGAGAGGTTTTCAGAAATTGAGGTGGTTTTTTAAATTTCCATGGAGAGGTAATTAAAGTCACTGTGGAGAACTCAGTGGAGTGACTCCAGCATTATGTAGATGCAACGTCAGGCCGCAGGTAGACAGAACTCTTTTCTGGCCGTGATACCACCTCACAGTGAGGACAGTCACAGAGTGGCTGTGCTGTCCTTGACTTGGCTTTCATCACATTTCATAGGCTCAGGATACAGCAGCATCCACCCCAGGTGGCAGCAGAAATCTGCAGTGCAAACCGCAGATTTGTGATCCTCGAAACAAGGCTGCACCGAGGAAGTTTTGTTCCTAATAAGGAATTTATTGGTGACAATGAATGGCCTTTACACAGTCAGAAAGAAAATGTCTCAGTCATTTATCTAAACAAATATCATTTTCTACTCAAAAAGCTGATGTATTACATGTAGTCATCCAGTGTATTTCTTAATTGAACCCAAATTTAAACCACATTTCTTAAAACCAACAATCTCTCAACTGCTGGGACTATGTACTCGTCTGTGCTGGTTCCCTGGCCCTTTGCACAGTGAATAAAGGGAACACAGTAAACACTGGCTGAACTGAAAAATGAGCTGTCACAAGAAGATTGTGTGTGTGTGTGTGTGTGTGTGTAGTTAGTAATACAGATGATAACACATCATTGTATAGGTGTAGAGCCAAAAATGCCTGAAAGGAACCTACTAGAGTCTTAGCCTAGTGTTATACATTTGAAATCAAAACATGATTTTTGAGTATATGGAAAACTAAAAATTTAACAATAAAATCAAACCAATTAATTAAAAATGGACAAAAGATTTGAACAGATACTTCCCAAAGGAGATATATAGAGAGCACATCTAAGAATATTAAAAGGTGCCCAAGGTTGTTATTCACCATGAGGGAAATGCCAGTCAAAACCATCCTGGGATACCACCGTCCATGTCAGAATAACAAACTCCAAGACAGTGGGAGTCTCCTGTGCAGGGCAGCGGGAAGGCTCGTGCGTCACAGGGGTGAGTACGAATGGTGTGACCGGTCTGGAAACCACTTGAAAACTTGTGGCAGGTTCAGTACACCTTTACTCCATGTGATACAACAGTCACACTCCTGGATTCTGACCTGAGATAAGTACAGTTTGTGCTCACTCATAGACCTAGTCCCAAATGTTTATGGCATCTGTATTCATAATAACCCCAAACTGGAGAAAACCAAATGTCCTTCAGCTAGGAGACAGACGAGCAAATGAAGAAATGTATATTCCTGAGAAGGCCCTTTAGAGGCTCAGAAAATGATACCCCAAAGTAAGGTACTTTGGCATGCTGAGCACTTTAGAATGAAAGAAACTGAAAGGCATAGATGTGGCCTCAGGACCAAAGACTTTCCAACCTTCTGTTGCCATCACCCCCAGCCACAGAGATAGGGCTCTATCTGAACTGTCCTTGTCTCACTGAGGAAACTTCCTCCAAAAGCAACGCAAGTCTCTTAAGCCCCCTTCCTAGGAAACTCATCAAAGAGAAAGGAGCCATAAGAGAAGAGCTGAATGCTTCAGCCAGCCGGACTTTCATCCGCCCTGCCAGGGGAGTGTGAGAGGTGGATGGGGAGACCTGCTCTGTGAAATCAGACGGCTGTGCTCACAGGCAGTTTCTCCCCTCCCTGGAGCCTGTCACCACCTCCAGAGATGGGGGAGCTCTGTCCCAGGCCACTGTCCACTGTCTCCACCTCCAGAGCTGGGAGGAGCTCTGTCCCAGGCCACTGGCCACTCTGAGGTCATTCATTTTTCTCCACAGTCATTTATTCTCCCTCTCAAATTGCCTGCAGCCCCTGTTACTCTCTGCCCTGTGCAGAGTATTGAAGCTTGACCCGTCTTACCTGCTGTTTGAGTTTCATGTTTGGCATGGCTCCCGTGAATCTGCTGAATAAATCCGTACACCTCCCACAAGTCTGCTTACTGTCACTTAGTTTCACTGAGCCCTCAGAAAGCAGGGGTGACTGCCTCCTCCATCTTATAGCTCACTTCACTGACCTAAGGCAAGTGGAGACCTAAAGAGAAGGCCGAGTGGAAATCTGCTATAGCGCTGAGGCGTGTGCATTCCAGTTACACAGAGCCACTTAGCAGCAAGGAGAAAACTTAGAGCCGAGAGGCGTTTGAGGAACCGCCTGATCATTGGCTGATGAAACAGCGACTTCAGTGCCTGTGCCTACACAGGGATACAGACCTTACAGGATTAGCCCAAGAAGGTCACTAAACAAGCAAACAGCAATAAGAAGTAACAGTTACAACTCACCACAAGGGAGCATAAGCAGATTTTAGAGTCACTGCATTACATTGTTTTAAATGTCCAATTGTCAAGAATAAAAGTATCAGACAAAAAATAAATAAGTAAAATAGGACAAGTTACCAGACAAAGACTTCAAACTGGCTATTATAAATATTTCAGAAAAATAGGAAACCACATTTGAAGAATTAAATGAAAATGTGAAAACATCTCAGTAAAGAAAGAATAACAATAAGATAGAAATTACAAGACAAAACAACCAAATAGAAATTCTGAAAGTAGATAGAACTGTGTAAAAATTCAAAGGAGCAATCTTAAATGAAAAACTTCCCTAGAAGGGCTAAGTTGGCAAGAGAAAGAAGGTGTGAACTTGAAGATAATCTCATCTAAGAAAGAGACAGAAAAAAGAAAATGGCGATGATTGCTCAACTCTGAGAATGTGCGCTTTTAGCTTTCCATCACTGTGGAGAGAGTTGACTTTGGCTGGTGGCTCCTGACGGTTCCGGGCAGTGTTCGTTGGCTGATTGCTTGAGGCCTGTGATGACGAAGCACATGACGAGGACATTACAATCTATGGCGGGTGGAAAACAGAAGGGAAGGAGTTGGCTCCTAATATTTCTTCTGAAGTCATGCCCCCCCCCCCCATGACCTGACTGCAGACCGAACACCAGACCCTGCCTTTAAAGGTTCTGCCAAGCCCAGCAGTACCTCCTGGGGCTAGGGGCCAGACTTTCACCACTTTCAGCACCTTTTGGGGGTGCTCAAGATCCAAACTACAGCAACGCCGAAACCCACTAGATTGCATACTGTAGAGGGTAACACTTGTGGCATGTGAACTACACCTCAATAAACTTGTCATCTGGAAAAGGATTGTGGTCTAGAAAGGCTCTGGAAGGTGGAACTCAGAGAAAGCTTAACAGGGAGGGCCTCTTTCTGCTTTAACCTCATTTTACAGCTGAGAAAACCGAGGCTCTGATGAGTGAAACAAACTTCTCAGTGCTGGTAATACATGAGACATACTTTTCTTAACTCCTCACAGTTACAGTGAGCAGGCAGTGCATTTGCCTGGGGCCGACCTTGCTGAGAATCCCGTACCCTGAGAAGCCCCAGCCAGACCCGACACACCAACACGGTCGCTGCTGTGGGTACTGTTCAAATTGGAACCAGTCTCCTTTCCAGCAGCCTTGAGTGGCTGAGATTCACACACAAGTGAAGAATGTGGACTTCTGCAAAGCCTCTTGGCCTCACTGAGTTCCCTGTTCCGACCTTAAGCAGCTGGTGTGTTGCTTTAAGTCATTTTCTATTTATCCTATTGCAATGACGGATCTTTCCCTTCCATGAATCTGCATTTCATCCCCAAGGTGAAACCCGGCGTCCTTGGCTTTTCTGGAAAGTGACAAGTAGTTTCCTTTGTGTACTAAATGCTAAGAATATAACAAAAACAGAGGTCGCTGTTAATTGATTGCAGATATGAAAAAGCAAATTATAACCCCTCAGAGATACACACAGAGAAGTGAGAGAGAAAAGACATCCATTCTTCCTGCATCTTGAAGCCATGAAAGGAAAACTCATGCAGGAAAAGTCATTTGAATTCTTTTTCGCAACCAGCAGATCTCAAAAGAAGGATCAAATCAAGAGAAGTCAGAAGTCCTCGAGCGCGTGATCAGTGTAACATGGGCGGAGGATGCACTAAGCCGCAGCCCATGAGAGGGGCCTCTTCCCAGCCGTGCGGCCCTGGCCGGAGCAGGAAGTCACAGGCCAGGGCTGCAGCCCAGCTGGACCAGCCCGGTGGGGAGGGGGAGGCAGGCAGGGGAGAGCAGGAAGAGGGACCCCGCTCCCACTACACCCAGGAAGTGGCCCCTGTGTGCCACTGTGACTGTCGGGCGGTGGAAGAGCAAAGATCATGCTGGATTACCTCACACGGGTCGCACGGAGGGAGACAGACGTGACCCTTCTGCCTCTGCCTCCTGCTTCCTGCTGCGCGGCCCCTGCCTGCCAGGCACCTCCCTGGCAGACTTGCTCCTTCCTAGTTTATCTGTGATGGCACCAGGGCCTGCCCACCCCTCCCCTCCTTCTAGTCCTCGTGTGCCAAACACCCAGGCCGTGGAGGCCCCTGTGCCCAGGACAGACCCTTCCTGCCCTGAGGACCAGCTATGTGTCATGCCACCCTCCATGTCCGCCTCTTTCAGGGTGCATCTTCTGAGCAGAGGAGCATTGCCTTTTGTACCCTCAGGTGTCCTGTTTGCACTCTTGGGCCCCTGGACACCCCCAGCCTTGCACAGCAAATATTCATGACTGGGGGGTCCTGCCTGCCCTGCAAAGTCGAGGCCAGGGCTGCCTTCTGTGTCTGTTTTCCTGTGCCAAGTCCTTGGCATATAGCCCCCTTGCCATTGCAGTAACAAGGTTAGTTAAGAAGAGCTGAAGAGTTAAAAATGGACTTGTAGAGAACTCTCACAACTGATGAGAGCTGGACTAGCCAGGAACACTGTCGGCTCCCGAGACAAAGGGAGAAGGTGTGGATGTTTGTGTTGATTTCACAGCCTCTGCCCGGAAACCATGGAACTTACTGTACTTATCGGCCAAAGCAGGTCGCTCGGGCAGCCTGACTTCCACAGTGAGACAAGGCACTTTGGTGAGTGCCACACTAGCCCTGTAGGCAGAGGCTCTCGAATTTTAACACAGAGACCATTATAAATGCTAATTCCACCCAGTGGATCTGGAGAATGGCTTGGGTTCTGCATTAGGAACAAGCCAAGACCACTTTCTCTACTCTGAGGAGCGAGGGTGGTGCTCTGGAACTTTATTGGCAAAAGAACAAGTGGAACCACACACACACATGCACACGCACACGCACACACACACACACACGCTTACACAAACAACAGCCAGCAGCTCCAACACTTTGCATTGCAAACTGCACGAACTCTGCTCTCCCGTACTCCGCTCTCCCGGGTCAGAAGGCACTGTGATTTACCTCTGAGGGTTCAAAGGACACAGAGAACTAGATAATGAAAGCCATTAACTGCTTGACAAAACTGCAGTCTGGGGAAGGACAGAGCCCTACAACACCACGGCCCTTCTAAGCCAGATCTTCTGTCTCCCCCGTCATTTGCATAAGCAGGTCTTTTAAATGGACCACATTAGGCCTAATTGTGTCACCTTTTTCTTCTTTCCTTCCCTTCCATTTCCATGGCTGGAAAGGGTCAGACCTGCTGTGATGGCCCCTTGTGAGGTCACTGTCCCCTTGGAGCACTCTCCTGCCATTGTCATACTGGTGGAATGTGTCCTCCTTGCATGTCCCAGTGGGCCAGATGGGGCCACAGGGCATGGTCCCGTTCTGCAGAGTGGGGAGCTCCTAAGGCTGTGGGGCCCCTGGGGTGGCAGAACCACTGAGGGCAGGCGAACCTGCTCTGTGCTGCACTGAGAGAGCCTCTGCTTGGCTCGTGAGAGATGGTGGTTTTCTTCCTTGTGGTTTATTGTACAGCTGTGACAGTTATTTCATGTTCCTTCCCAGAAATTTTGAGTCGAGGCAGTCTGGTCAGCTGGTAGCCACCACGGACAGGCGCTGCTGACTTGAGCGCTGACACTGGCCAAGCTGCCGAAGCGCGCGCGCGCACACACACACACACACACACACACACACGCACACATCAGAAGCACAACATGGAACTTTATAGAAATGGATCTAGAAGGAACTGACGGGGCTGGGTTCAGAAGGAGAACAGAAGACGTAAGATGAGCCCCGGCAGCCACTAGGGAGTGGACTGTAGAAGAGCATCTGCACCTGCACGGCCAGGGCCTGCTTCGCTCCGAGAGGACCTGGAGTTCCACGCTCAGCTCTCAGAAGCCAAACCCCAGTGGGCGGATGGATAAGGAGGGTTCACTGCTCTGACCTCTCAGCTGGCATAAGTAGGAGCCTAAGCAGGATAGAACGCAGTTAACCCCCCACCCTCATTCTGGTGACTCTCTGGCATGGGCATGGCCATTTCTCCTACTCTGAGGGCCTTCAAACTATATGATCAAAGTAGGGTCATCTTGGCCAGTGGTGCCGCTGCCTGCCTCACAAGTACAAAGCCATGAATTTGAGCCCCAGTACCACAAAATAAAAAATTAGGGTCATCTGTCTTCAAAGTCCTCACTGATGATGCTGCAGGTTTCCCCAGCCTTGGGAGAGGCGGCTACAGGACACAGACTGAGGACAGACATTGGATTTCTCAGTTCTAATCAAAGACTCTGAATCTAGGTCGTGGCTGGACTCCAGAGGCCCACAGAGCCCTTGGGAATTACACGCAGATGTTTGATTGTGAGTTGCTGTGGGGAAAGCGTCTTAATGTTCATTGGGTTCCCGAGGGAGCCCTTGGTCACCCCACCCAGGAGGTTAAGAACCACACGTGTGTGTTTGCGCCTCTTCTTTGCACTGTAGTGTCTAAGAGGCAAGAGATGTGAGACATGCATCATTCAGTGTGCTCACAGGCATTTGTGCACACAAGTATACACACACACACTCGAGTCCCACGTGCACGCCCACATGCACACACATCAGTGTCCCAGAGCCAGCCGCCTCCGGGGCCCTGTTCTCATGGGTGCACACTGACTGCTGTAGGGTGCTCACCTCGGCTCCCTGAGCGTTGGCTTCTCAGAGTGGACACCCTGTACGAAGTGCCAGGGTGCGATGCCCTCTATGCTTCCGCCCAGAGCACTGTGCACCCAGCCTGTGCCCATCTGACACTAAGGAAAGCAATGTCCTGGGAGAAAATGATACAGGGAAGGCACAGGCTTCCTAGGCTGTGGGAAGAAAAAGACGAACTTAGAGTCTAGAAGAGAACATGATGACCACTTCTGTTAGGTGACCTCCTAGAAATTTCTGGAGCCAAGTGTCAGGCCCCACTTCCTTCCCTCCCAAAAGATCAGCAAGACCGCCGCACACACACCCCAGAATGTCACAAGCATGCAACTTGAGCTAATCGTTTTGGAGTCAGCAGGGCAGGAGATGGGACAATGGGCGCAGGATAGGAGCGGCTCTGACTGCATCCTCCTAGGAAGCCGGTGCAGGAGTAGGCACCCAGGAAGGCTGAAAACAGGCAGTCTTCCGGGGAGATGGCTCTGTAGGACCCCAGCCAGTGGCAGGCCTGCTGTGCTGCCCCTGTGCTGTCAGGTTCCTCCTGGTCCAAGGAGGGCTTCATGAGTGAAGTGACTGCCATCTAGTGGCTGAGGTTGGTACTGCCTGATCCCCACCGGTGACCTGCCCTCTGGTCCTCTATGGCTCTGCGGATGGTGGGATCTGCTTCCTGCAGCCTGATTCACGGGAGCACTCCTGGTGCTCACCTATGTTTGTGCGGGGGTGGCTGTTTGTGAAGGAAGAGAGGCAGGAAGGTGTGAGGAGGGGCCATAGGACTGCCCACCCTCAGGGGAGCAGACCTGGAGAAGACTGTGGGCAGAGGCCTGAGCTGCCAGTGAGTCCTAGCACCAGGGGGAAGACGCCGGAAGGGGTCAGTGGGAGAGAGTTTGCAGTCAAGATCAGTTCACCCTGGGCATCATCCCAGGCGGGCCTGGCAGCCCGGCCATCAGCTGTGAGAGTTAGTGTTGTGCCCGGGCTTCCGGGCACCCTAAAGCTGGAGCCCTCGGAATCCAGCCTTCCTCTGGTGCAGGGTGGGAGTGGGTCTTTTCCGTCAGTGTGAAGTGCTTCAGTTCTCTGGACGTGCCTTGGACCACAAGTGGCAAGTGCTGAACTTGGTGACTTTTCTTTTCTCCAAGTGTGGGAGGCCTGCGTGCTGCACAGGCCTAGTGCTGGTCATTTTCTCCATGGCATCCACGGCCACCCATGTCCCACAATGTGTGCACCACCGTGTGTCACCCTGCACCCAGTGGGCCCCAGTCCATGTCCCCCAGGAGGCCCCTCGCCTCTGGGCCTGTCCATGTGTGCCAGGTGTGCTCAGAACCTTGTCCCGTCCGAGATTTCTGTCTCCTGAACACAGTTCCGATACCAAGTGTCAGGTGTGCCCTGGCTTAGTCATGGAAACAGAAGCCAGTCAAGGTTTTCAGAGCAGTATGGCCTACATATAAAGGGGATTTGATGTCTCCAGAATAGTTAGGAGGACTGTTAGAATGGAAGGCAAGGAAGAGAGGTGTGAGACTAGGAAACCAAGAAGTTACAGGAATCACCCAGAGCCCATTGCTTGGTGACCAACTGCCCGCAGCCCAGGGAAGTTAGCTCCCAGGAAGTGGCCAGGACCAGCACGCTACAGACACCTGTGCCCACCTCACCTGGCACTTTGCAGGTAACAGCCCCTTCATGCCCTTGGCTTCCAGGTTCCACGTGAGCTTCTCTCATTGTGGATCCTAAAGTGGGCCGTGGCAGCCTGACCGGGGACCTGGGATCCTGGAGTTGTGCCGCCACAGCCCAGGGCCAACTGAGGATGTCAGGAGTCAGGACACGACATCTGACACACTTTTAAACATGGAGACCATGACAGGTCTTCCGAGAGGTGCTGTGAGGCTGAATTTAACACATGTGGATGTCTCCACATGGAGGGTGGCGGATGGTCAACTCTCAACAACTGCTGGTTTACAAAAAGAAGTCATCAAACTGATATTGAGATGGCTCCTTATTCTCACTTCTAACCCCTGCCAGAAAACTGGCTGCTTCCCCATCTGGTTCAGCCAGTGGCCTCAGTGGGGACTCTGTCCCCTCCATTCCAGGCTGCGAGGTGTAAGATTGTAAGTCTGCCTCTCTCTACGCAGACTTTGGGGAAAAGGCTAAAGTTCTCAGGAGGAGCTGGAAGTAGAGACCCATGCTAGGTGTTGGTACGGGGTCCCCTGTGCTTGACGGGGTGGATCCTGACCTCAGACGCACAGACAGACGCCTGCAGCTCTGTGCCAAGGAAAGGCAGTCAGCCGCTGGGTGGGCTCTGCTGCCTGTGTGCCACACGCCTAGTTTACAGCAAGGCAGAACCAGGCACAGCTGCCACCCAAAGCGGCAGGCGCCCTAACCTCCTCCCAGACAGCTCTGCTCGCCTCCCCCAGCTCCTGCTGATGTCAACACGGGTGCCACCAGGACCTTACCGGGGTCTCAGAGGGCCGGCCAGCCCCTGACCTGGCTCCACAGCCTCCGTGGCTGGAGCTCAGAGCAGACCCCAGGGGCCCCGC